>MU745818.1:0-16110 GCA_026770625.1 Nicotiana glauca
TCCGGGTCCGTTTACCAAAAATATTGACCAAAGTCAACTATAATCATATTAATATCAAAATTCTTCAAATTTTTCGCAGAATTCACATATTTTAACATAAAAACTTTCCGGCTATGCGCCCGGATTGCGCACGCAAATCGAGGCGATAGAAAATGAGATTTTCAAGGCATCGGAAGCATATAATAGATGAGAAGAACAGGTGATGATCCTTTGGGTCGTCACATCAATTAAGAAACTGAAAAAATCGAACTTAATTTCATGAAAACCGGACCAAATAGACCGGCTAAATTAACGTATGTTACCTTTTTAACTCAAATGTCCAAAACTAAGATAAGGTATGTTACCTTTGAACTCAAATATATCCAATGTCAAAATAGGAATGATGTTCTGTATTTAATCCATAGGTAAAGCAAAGAACATTAGCCATTTACAAGTTTCCTTTTGGTTTTTATTTTATTATTTTCTTTCCTCCTTTCATTTATTGGAATAGGAAGGTTGATTCTAGACTCTATTTGATTTATTATTGCAAGAAACCTGAGTTGTCCTTTACTTGTAACATAGTTAGATAGAGGTGCCAGACAAATCAAGTTCCCAAATTTCAGGGTCCCATGCCATGCCTCAACTTGTAGACAAGAGATGACTGTCCTCACTTGATTCATACATATACTTAAATTACATAACGGGCTTAAATAATTCTTTTTGGAATTTATACTCCCACCGTTTCAATTTAGATGAAATAGTTTAACTTGACATGGATTTTAAGGAAAAAAAAAGGCTTTTGAAACTTATAATCTTAAAAGATTAATGAGTAAAAACTTTATGGGGCCATGACATTTGTTTGGTTTGAAAAACTTCTCGTTAAAGATAAAATGAGTAAAATGAAGAATTTAACGTTGAATTATTTTCAAATTTAGAAATGTGTCATATATTTTAAGTAGCTCATCTAATTTAAAATAGAGAGATTATTATATTTACAAGAGTAGTAGATTTATGCACACCACCAATGGTAAAATAGTATTGCGTTCACTGACTTTTTTTTTTTTTGGTTTCTCATCCGATGTCCGTTACCCACATTGGGGCCCGATTAAATCTGGATTCGTACCGGAAAGTCCCATATTAAATGGTAAAGTATTTCCTAACAAAGGCAAATTCATACCCAAAAGCTCGAACCTGAGACCTTTGGTTTAGGATGAAAAATTACTTACCTCTCGAGCACAACCCTTATTGGTGCGTTCACTAACTTACTGCGAAATAAAGTTGGACTAATTTTACTCTAAGGACTATTAATGGCTGGACTTGAATCAAGAAACCTTGTATTTGTGTTTATTCTTAATTAATTCTAGGGAAGAAAAATCCTAATGTGATATAGACGATCGATCAATTAATTGTTATGCCTTTATTTATTAGTTAATATCAGCTATATGATTTTTAAGAATTTGTAATTAAGCAATTCATCATAATTAACGATTTTTTTCATGGTCCACATACCTTCTCCTACAGAAAAAGTTAATTTGGTCGATATATGCAAATAAATTTTGTTCTATGTCAATATGACATGTAGAATTAATTAAGAATAAACACAAGTACAAGGTTTATATTTTGAGAGGTTAGAACTTAGATCTAATCAAAGCTGCTAGCCTGCTAGATGACAAAGGTTTGTCCCAAATCCTCAACTTTTTTAGTGATTATTATAGTAATTGTTGTCTAATTAAGCATCAAAAGTTGTGAAATCGATTTCCCGCCACAACCCCAGGCAGCAAGCAAAGGTTCAACTTCAGCTCAAATTTAAAATTGTTACACATTTCAGTTTTAAAATTGTGAATTCTAGTGGGCGTTTTGACATTAGAATTGTAAAATTCCTAAAAAAAAGTGAAATTTTATTTTTTAAGTGAAAATGATATTTGAAAATTAGAATTCTGTTTGGACGTGAAATAATTTTGAGTTGTTTTTGAAGTTTTGTGAGTGATCTGAGTGAAAATTTTAAATTTTTTTTTGGAAAAATTTCATAATTCACCTTCAAGTGAAAATTAAATTTTTTATAGCCAAACACTGATTTCGAAAAAAAAATTCAAAAAAAAGTAAAAAAATTCTTATTTCTAAACGGAATGCTAATCACAACCGGTTCAATATAGCAACGTATAGCTTATTGATTCATCCGAATTTAATAGCTTTCGTTTAAGCTTTAAACATATGCTAAGAAATTAAACAAACAACTACAAATAATAAATTTTGAAATTAATAAATTAATATAAATCATGTAGAATTTCTAAGTCGTATAATATTCAAATCCTTAATCGGCCACGAGATATAGCAATGCACGTGAACCAAGTCACCCATTGTCACATGCACACTGCAACAAAAAATCTCCATTTCCCCATCACACATAGGCCCATCACACAAAGCCATATTCTTTTCTTTTTATTTCCCTTTCTCACTCCTTTTCTTTTCTTCTCTCTCAACCTTTTTTGCTTTATAAGTACTCTTTTTCTTCCCTTCCTTGACTCTTTTCTCTAATGGAGCATCTCTCTTCATCATGTTTTTCTCTAATATGGCTTCTTTTATTTCAGTTTTATGTAGTTTCATCAGTTGTATTATATAGGCAGCATCACCATAATAATAATAATAACCCAAATCACAGAAGCCCAATACTTCAAGGTAACCAAACATCATGTTCTCTGTTTATGGGTACTTGGGTTTATGATGAAACTTACCCATTGTACCAATCCTCTTCTTGCCCTGCTATCGATGTTCAGTTCAACTGTCAACTTTACGGCCGACCCGACACTGAATATCTTAAGTACCGTTGGAAACCTGCGAATTGTGAGCTTCCCAGGTACCTGAATCTTGGTTTTTTTTTTCCTCCAATAAAGTTTCGATTTTTAAATCTTTTTTTGTTGTTGGTGTTTTTTGAATTTGTTGGGGTTGGTTTTTGTTTCTTGATAGGTTCAATGGGCTTGAGTTTCTGTTGAAAATGAAAGGGAAAACAGTGATGTTTGTGGGTGATTCTTTAGGGAGGGATCAATGGGAGTCGTTAATTTGTTTGATTTCAGCTGATGTCCCAAAAGCTCAAACGCAGATGTCTAAGAATTACCCCATTTCAACTTTCAAGTTCTTGGTAAGCATTCCATTTTTTTTTCCACTAATATTTTCACCAATGTAATTAATAGGATTCATATTGGTCTCAAATGAGCTTAAATGGATCAAATTCATATTGTAGATTTTAGTTTGGTTTGGTCGTAAAACATACGAATGTGTGGTGGAAATGGAATGCAGGATTATGGAGTGACAATATCGTATCACAAAGCACAATATCTGGTGGACATAGACACTGTGCAGGGCAAAACAGTGCTTAAATTGAATGATATAAGAGGAAATGCTAATGCTTGGAGAGGTGTGGATGTCTTATCTTTTAACACTGGTCATTGGTGGACTCACAAAGGCTCTTCACAAGGGTACTTTCCTCATTATTTTAAAATTTGATTTTGTGAATAATTTACCCAAATGTACTTATTTTTTAGCAATTGGATGTGATTTTTGAGAGGAGGGTGAAAATGGTAATTAAAATGCAGGTGGGATTACATAGATGATGGAGGGAAAATGTATGAAGACATGGATCCATTGGTGGCAATGGAGAGAGGGCTAAGAACGTGGGCAAGATGGGTTGATTCCAACATTGACAGAAGTAGAACCAGACTCTTTTTTCAGGGCACTTCCCCTAACCACTACGAGTATGTTAACTGTTTCTTCTCTCTCTTTTTTTTTTCTTTTTTTTTCGCCGCTAAAAATTGTTATCCCTTGGCAAATTTCAGTCACTTTTGGATTTCTCTTTTTGACCTATGCTTGCCTTTTACCCCCACATTAGCTGTCATCTGGTCATCTCTGTGGTCTAGTACTCCAACTTGGACCTTATAACCTTAAATTATTGTGTTTATGCTTTTACTAATATCCATGTAGACAGAAAATCAGTTTGACAATTTAAATTTGTAACAATTGCATTAAATAAAAGCATTTCCAATTTTACAAGAAAAAAAAAATACTCCATCCGTTTCAATGTTGACAAGGTAGTTTGACTCGCCAAATAATTAAAGGAAAAAAAAAACTTTTCAAATTTGTGGTCTCTAAGTTTAAGGGGTAAAACTTTTGTGGGGCCACCACATTTGTTTGGTTATAAAAACTTGTCATTAAGAGTAAAATAAATAAAATAAAGAATTAAAAGTTAAATAATTTTTAATGGTAGAAAATATGTCATTGTTTTTGAAACGGACTAATAAGAAAAGTCTAAATTGAAACAAAAGGAGTATTTTTTAGTACAAAATAAAACCATTTTCTTGAAACGTTGTGTAGTAGAGGAAATGTAGACCACTTGAGATTGAGGTCATGACTCTTGCATTATTCTGGCTAGCTTGTCTCGTCGGTGGTATATAATAACAGAAGCTTTTCACTTATGTTGTTGCCACTAGTGGGAACTCCAAATTCAATAGTGGATTACAATTTACAATTGATATTTTTCTCGACTGTTCAACTCTTATTATTTTAATATTTTCTTTCACTTTCACTGATATGATATTAAATACTGTAGAATTGACTAATAGGAAGTGCTAAACAAAATATATACAATTCAAATACTATAAACTAAATGTCAATCTTTTTGGGCAGCTCAAGTGTATGGAACGGCGGTGCAGCGACAACATCGGGAAGTTGTTACGGGGAGAAAAGCCCCGTAACAACGACCCTGTTGACTGGCTCAATGAACCCTGGAATGTACTCGGACCAAACGGATGTGATGCAGACAGTAATAAGGGACATGAACAACCCACCCTTTTTGCTGGATATAACATTGTTATCAGCAATGAGGAAAGATGCACATCCCTCTATCTATAGTGGTGATCTCAATTCTCAGCAAAGAATTAACCCTAACAAAGCTGATTGTACCCATTGGTGCCTTCCTGGTCTGCCTGATACTTGGAACCAATTATTTTACGCTGCCCTTTTCTACTAACTTATATATATTAGTAGTATTTTAGCTTTTGCTAGCCTATTGATGCAATTCATTTTAGGACACACAAAATGTTCACACTAATAGTGCACTTAATTAAGATGACTGTTAAATGAGTTTATATAGTTACTTAGGCTGTTTAACAGTGAAACTGAATCGGCATTGTAGATTTGTTCTGCTAATGAAAGATATTATTTGGTGTTGGCGGCCTGTCAAATTTTGTAGCCTAAAGCCAAATTTTATGAGGGATCTTCACTTTTTAATTTATTTATTATTATTTATTTTAAGTCTATTTTTTTAGCTTTTCTTAAATACAAAATATTTAATTTTCTTATAATCAATAAAAAGTATTTCTCAATTGACAATATAACTAATCCGCTTAACTTTTCTTGTGACATTGTTGTTCTTAGGTAAGATTTTATTAATTTTAATTTTGAAACTTCTTTCCGCTGAGTAACTGTAACTTGAGTTATGAACATTATTTCATAAGCAATTTAGGAACTGGAAAATAATTAACTTTTTATTTGATAAAGGGTATCAATTAAACTGTTATCTTCTAATTATATTATTTTTCTTAATACTTTTAATTTAAAAAATAAATCTAAATCATCAATATCCAAATGATTACTATGCTTTAAGGAACATTCAAGATTAAGGCAATATTTTTTCAAATTTTCAACATCTAGTGATCTTAGTTTTTACTACCAAATAGAAACCAAAATTATTTTCATATACTTCGAATTGTTCAAATCTATTTTGAAGTGAAAATATAGTCTTGTCTATTATGTATAAAAGTAATCAACTCTATATGATTCTTCGAAATATTTTGAAATTTCATTATCAACATTCACATCAAATTGTTATTTCCTATATATCACAAGTTTCTTACGAAATTCGAATTCGATATTTATTTCAAGTGTAATTTCCTTGGTAGAAATCACAGCAGTTGCAAATCCTTCTTCTCTATATTTGTTAGAAGGAAATTAAATTTTTTTACTTTACAGAAATCTTTTAAATTTATACATAGTCTATTAGGTGTAACAATAAATGAGGCCCCCTCAAATATGTGGCCTAAAGCGGTTGTTTTATTTGCTTTATGGAAGGGCTGCCCCGGCTGTTATTGGCTAATGGCTACTTCAAATCCATGGGTTTCTATTTTTTTTTTCTTCTACTCATTTACTTGTTTTCCTTTTTTACTGGACTAAAGTCATCTGTGGCGGAGCCATGATTTTCATTAAGCGGAGTCAAAATATAAAAAAACAAACTCACCAAGAAATCAAGGGGTGTCATTATATAGTATATATACATAGTTTTAAAAAAATTACCGAGCTAAACAGCGTAATTTTCCGACAAAGAAATATCGGTTGATACCCCTTGGGAGCATGTGGCTCCGCCACTGAAAGTCATCCATGTCTAACCTTTCTCCATCTCAAAAGAAATGATGGTTCTTGGAAATTTCATATTTGATCCATATTCTTTTTATTAAGTATCTTTCTGAAATTGGGGTTCCGAATTGAAATGGCAATTAGCAAGTAAAAAGTCTAGGTTGATTTTCTGATTCACAAACATGACATTTAAGTGATTGCACCTTATATAAAGGGCAAAATAGGACAGGACAGAGGAAGAAAAAAAGGCCTAGAGAAAAGGGAATGAGACAATAATTTAGGAACTAACAAGCTCCTAAGACTTGCTATTCAAATATTTTATTAATATTGCTCAACACCTTAACACCCCCCTCCAAGGTCTTTATCCTTTCTTCTTTTTTTTCCTAATGAAAGGAGAGTCTATTATATTAAAAGCATAGGAAAATTTAGTTATTACATAACATAGGGACAGATCGCATTGTGATTTTCCCCAATTTGCCTTTAATAAAAACTGGTAAAATAAAAGTCGGAGGTGTTTTCCGGTACATAATGTTATCTTTCTCTGTTGATAGATGTTGCCTGGTGCTTCCATACTTGGCCAAAGCGTCTGCTACAGTGCTGCCTTCCCAGTATAGTATGTTATTTCTGCCGCTCCAATAGCATCAAGAAGAAAACAGTGAATCTGTTTCCACTACGGGAGGGAAATTTTTTATTCTATATTTACATGACCTAATATTCTTTGATGCAGCAGAACAACTAAAAAGACATGCTTGCTGCCTCTCCTAAAAACAATAATGTAGTAGACTAATGTTTATAATAATAGTAAAAATACTAGGCTCAAACATGAGCAACAAGTTGTGGACAACACTGTTGCTAGCTCCTAATTGTGAGCTTAGGGGCAGCACCAACTCCAACCATAGCTGGCACATTCCCAGTGATCTTTGTGGCCAGTTTCCCATTAGCTAAAGGAGGTAATTTATCCTCATAAGCCGAGTTATGCACCCCAATAGCAGCCCTGCCTGAAGGATCAAGGTTCTTTGACCAAGAAGCATCCCACTCAACAGCTTTAGCAGTGCTACACGCCACACTTGCTCCTCCAGGAACGGTTAGCCTAGCTGAATGCTGCAGAAAACAAAATGGAAGAGGTGCATGGTTAAACAACGTTCTCGGATTTAAGCAATTTGTGATTTTTACTTCACCTATTATCTGAATGAAGTACCTGTGGGAAGAAACGCTCGAAAATCATCCTATAGTAGTATGCTTCCTTTGTAACCGGGGTGTTATGAGGGAAGATATGTGAAGCATAAAGCATCATCCTATCGGTCACCTATTAAAGGAAAAAATTTGTTTCCCCAGTCAAGCTTATTAAATCAAACAAGCACTGGAAGATAAAGCAGTAACATTTATGGATTAACTACTGAAAACACACATGTTGTTCAGCATGTGCTTTAAGTCCATCTATCCAACTATAGTCTACACCATGACTGAATTGCTCTTTCTGCCTATATAGGATATGCTGCAGGACATGTAACATGAAAATGTTAGTTTTAGTTAACGATAGAACCTTCCAAATCACTTGTAAATGAGAAATCAGTTGGAAAATTGTGATCTAGAGCTAACCTTTGGGAGGTAGGGATGCTCCTCGTCATCGAAAGCCCTCCTAAGAGCCCACTTCTCAATCCTCCCTTGCTCAGGTTTAATCTGAAATGGATAAAATCTAAGTCTTAGAGATTGTGACTCCAGTTATATATACTTCTATCCATCAACAATTGGAGCTCAATTTCTTACCAACTTCCACTCTGGATCAATACTCATGGCAACATTGATGAACTCTTTATCTAGAAATGGGTCGCTAGCTTCTACGCCCCATGCAGATGTTGACTTATTTTCTCTTAAACAGTCATATTGGTGAAGCGCTTTTATCTGCATAGAAATACACGTAAAAGGATCAGAATTTTCTCAACTTCTTGTATTACAGATAAGGTTTAACCAAGGAAGCCCTTTCTTACCTTGCAACATGTCTCTTTGTGGAATTCTTCCTTGTTGGGAGCCTTGTGAAAGTACAAGTAGCCACCAAACAATTCATCAGAGCCTTCCCCAGATATGACCATCTTCACTCCTAATGACTTAATTTTACGCGACATAAGGAACATAGGAGTGCTTCCTCTGATCGTTGTTACATCGTATGTCTCTATATGGTAAATAACATCTTCAATTGCATCAATTCCATCCTGCAAATGTGGAATATATTGTTTGTCATCAGGTAAACAAAACAAAAGCACAAAGGATAATAGATCACGTAAAAAATAAAGTTTGTCAGTCAAAACCTGAACAGTGAAGTGAAACTCGTGGTGAACAGTTCCCAAGAAGTCAGCAACTTCTCTTGCAGCACTGAGATCCGGTGAGCCCTGTTCAATGAAAGCAGTCAACTTGGTATCAAGAGTTAAAGAGAAGATCAAGCAATAGAACTTATCTTTCTTTTCTTTTAATGACAGAAGTCCAAGGATGAAATGTAAATTCAGGATCTGGAAACAACGGGTTCAAAATGAGTGTGATCCTATTATATGCACACTTTTTATACATAGTTTAGGGCAAAGGTAATAAGTTCAGTTGAATTGAACTAAAGAATCTGCTCTAAATACCACCTCTGCTCAAGATTGACTGACCTCAATGCCAACACAAAAGGAATGAAGTTGTGCTCCGCACTGTTTGGCAGCCTTTGTGCCAGCCATGTAACGAGCAGCAATCGAAGCAACCAAGGATGAATCAAGTCCCCCGGAGAGCAGAACGCCAAAGGGGACATCAGTCATCAACCTTTTGATAACAGCCTGCAAAATGATATCCAGACTTAGAACCAACATGTTGGATCCATTTCAACAACAACAACAATAATAACTCACATTTTCAAAGGCGCGCCTGAGAAATAAGGGGTCATAAGGAGTGGAAGGAATGGCCTCAGAGAACCAAGGAGGATTGTACCACCTCCTAAAGCCGCCATTCTTGCTAGAATACAAGTGTCCTGGTGGGAAAACTTCAAAATGTTCGCAGTCGTCATTCAAGCCCTTAAGCTCAGATGATATCCACACAGACCCTGAGACAGAACAGTATTACAACACCAAATTAACAAGTACTATAAAAATTCAAAATGGTAATTTCAAATAGCAAAGTCTTCAACTGAGAAAATTGCATCGAAAACTACCATCAAGTCCCCAACCAATGTAAAGGGAAGCAATTCCAATGGCATCACGAGCAATAAGAAAGCTGTTATCTCGAGTATCCAATAACACAAAAGCGAACATCCCATCCAGCATGTCCACAAAATCTTCTCCATGTTCTTCATACTGATTAATGTACATAATATAATCAGGGAATAGTTTTACGTACAAATACACGTTTCCTAAGTTGGAAGATGAGTACTCACTAGGTGTGCAATGACATCACAGTCACTTCCAGTCCGGAACTTATGATTAGGCAATTGCTTGCGAAGTTGCTCATGATTGTAGATCTCTCCATTTACCTGAAATTTTGTCATGTAATTAATCATCAACTATTTGAACGAAAAAAAAAACTAAATGGAGGAAAGGATAATATGAATCATATTAAGTGAAGTTGATACATTGATAGTTCATTGTCAATCATCAGTTTCATTTCATCATTAAACTACGCATGAAATGGGAGTAAACATAAAATTAAAAGCACCAACCGTAACAACAATCGTATTATCTTCGTTAAACAAAGGCTGATCACCGGAAGCAGGATCAACAATGGCTAGACGTTGATGTGCCAAGTAAAAGTCGCCATGTTGATACAGCCCACTCCAATCTGGTCCACGATGCTTCAACCTATTCATCAGAATTATTATAAAATGTAACAATCATTTCCAGCTCCCAACTCTCTCACGAAGAAATTACATGTAACATGCGAACAACATCAATTAACAGGGAGATTATATTATTGCACCAGGGAAGAAAGAAAAAAAGGATTTAATTTTACCTGCGAGAGAGCTCGAGAACCCGAGCTCTTTTGGCCTGAGAATCATCAGAACAACCTAAAACAGCCAAAATCCCGCACATGATCGTTACTCTCTTCTTTTTCCTTTGTTAAAATGTATACTACTACTACTTTTTACTACTTAGTACTCAAACACTAGTGTAATAAGTCTTTATCTAAGAATATTAGATAAATACGGACTATAACACGGACAATGCAGGATTTTTGGAAAGTAATCAATTGTGTGGGAGGGAAAGACAGGCTTATGAAATATTTTTGGAGAGAAGGCCACGTAGTAAGATAAAATGGACCATTTCCTAGGATAATGCAATGCTTAGTGGCAAAGATGTTGGAATTTTGTTCAAATATAAATAATAAATAAAATGTTTTTAAACAGGAGTTGTAGGGTCCTTTCATCTTAAGTTGGGGTTTTACTATAAATTGTTTCATAATGTTTCACTACTAGACATCCGAAAAAAAACGACCAACTTTTGGCGATAATTGGTCTGTCAAAAAAAACAACCAAAGTTTGTCGCTAAGTTAGAGAATATAATTAAATAATTATTCTAAATAGATTAGCGACCAACCTTGATCGCTTTTTGATCGATAATTCCGTCAAAATATTGATCGGATTGATTAGACTTGCTTGGTCAAAGAAATACTGAGATTAGCGACCAACGTTTGTCGCTAAAGGAGGACCCACTTATAAAATTTTAATAATTATAATATTATTTAAAAAAATTATGAAATATAAATAAATATAATTTAAAATTAGCGACCAAAGTTGGTCGCTAATGAAAGGGGAAGCAGATAGAGACCAACTTTGGTCGCTAATATGGGACCCCGTTATAGAATTTTAATAATTATATTATTATTTACAAAAATTATAAAATATAAATAAATATAATTCAAAGTTAGAAACCAAAGTTGGTCGCTTATAGAAATAGAGACCAACTTTGGTCGCTAATCTAGAACTCAGTTCTAACGTTTACAATTATATTATTATTTTAAATATTATATAAAATATAAATAAATCTGATTTAAATTTAGCGACCAACTTTGGTCGCTAAATTTAATTTCTGGATAATTGGCGACCAACTTTGGTCGCTAAATATAATTTCTGGAATAGTAGCGACCAAAGTTTGTCTCTTTTCATGTCAACATTAGTCAAAATTAAATATCACTTTTGTATTTACTATCTAAATAATATAAATGCAAGACGTTAACACATTTGTAATACAAGGGATGAATACACTAAAATATACTCTAACATGCTATATATGCAGTTAAGTAGTACAACGTGACGACCTGACCCGTCGTCACGTGAATTACCGCCCCGTTTCCGCCATATTATGTTGTTCTATGTTTCAATATCAGTATTTAAGTTCATCAGGTAGAATTGGATTGGTTTTAGTTGGAAATGAGGCACTTAGCCTCTTAGAAGGAAGCTTGTTTTGGAAAACGTCAACCGGAAGTTGACTATATAGTTAGAGGGCTCGGATGTGAATTTCGGTGATTTGGTTAGCTTCGGGAGATGATTTGTGACTTAGGAGTGCGATCGGAATTGATTTTGGAGGCTCGGTGTAGAAATAGGCTTGAATTGGCGAAGTTTGAATTTTGGCGTATTTCGGTTGATAGGTGAGATTTTGATCCAAGGGTCGGAATGGAATTCCGAGAGTTGCAGTAGCTTCATTAGGTGATTTTGGATATGTCTGCAAATTTTCAGGTCATTCGGAGGCCGTTTGGTCGGGTTTTTGATCGAATGTGCAATTCAGAAGTTTTAAGAAAACTTAGGCTTTGATTTGAGCAAAATTGAGGATTTTGATGTTAATGATAGTGTTTTGATGGTTCGAGCAAGTTTGAATAAGGTTATAAGATGTGTTGGTGCCTTTGGTTGAGGTCCCGGGAGCCTCGGTGTGATTTCGGGTGGTTAAACGGGAATTTAGAAGCATGTTGCAGGTCGAGTTTTTTTTATGGCTTCCGATATTTCTGCATCTGTGGAAAAGGAGCCGCAGAAGCGGTTCCGCAGATGCGGCGTGGAGGTCGCAGAAGCGGTCCTTTGAGGGCTGGACATATTCCGCAGAAGCGGAAGGCTTTCCGCAAAGACGGGATCCGCAGAAGCAATTTAAGACCGCAGAAACGGTTTAAGACCGCAGAAGCGGTCCCAGGGATTTTAAGTGAAACCGCATAAGCGATCATTTGGTCGTGTGTGCGGGACCGCATGTGCAGTTAATTGACCACATAAGCGGAAAACGACCTGGAATTAAAGTGAACAGTGTTCACGAATTGGAAAAGAGAAGGAAAATATTTTGGACTTCGACTTAGGCGATTCTTGGGCGATTTTGAAGAGAATTCGAAGGGGTTTCATCAGGTATGAATTGTTAGACTCGGAATATGTTATTATGGTGTAAAAACATGGATCAATCACTAAAATTCGAGGAATTAGAGGGTAAAAATTGAGGTTAGGGCTTGGAACTTAAGGGAGTTTAAAATTGGGTTTTGATAGGGCAATTGAACTACGATTTTAGTAAATTTGATATGTATAGACTCGTGGCGAGACGAGGAATCCGGTGATGTAAATTTTGTAATTTTTCGAGAAGTGGGCCCGTGGCTCGGGTTTGGCCAACTTCGTGATTTTTGGTATTTTTCGAGTCTTTTCGATTGGGTTATGTTTCTTTGGCCTATTGTAATGTATTCGTTATAGTTTTGACAAGATTCGACGCTCGAAGAGGTGGATTCGAGAGGAAAAGGCATAGCGGACTAGTCTTGTGGTCGGCTTGAGGTGAGTAATAGATGTAGATGATGATCTGAGAGTTTGAAACCCCGATTTATCACACTGTGATGCTATATTGAGGCGAGAAACGCACTCCATGACGAGTGCGGGGTTGTTTGTGATTGGGGTTTGTGGCTTAATCTGCCCCGAGTGGTGTCCAAGCTGTGCTTTGGACTATAGACTGATTAGTAAATATCCTACTTGGATTGTTATGAGTATATTTGGGCTGCATGCCGATTATTTAGATCCCTTAGGGATTATTATCACTGTTTCCACGATGCTTAGCATGTTTTCATGATATCAGTCCTGAGTTAAACACTGTTTCGAAATGATTAGTAAATTTCTAAAGTTTTAAACACTTAATCTATAATTCCTAATAATTAGAACTAGAAATAATAACTTGACTGTGCCTGTGTGGCTTATATGCATATACCTAGACTGAGTGTGGATCGGGTTGCACGCCAAAGCAAGTGCTACGATGATATTGCGCTTGGGCTGTAGGAGCCCCTCTGGAGTCTGAACCCCCACAGTGAGCACGGGTACCCAAATGGATCGGGTTGTACGCCGCAGCGGTCATGTGCATTGCATTGCATTCATGTCCTGATGTTTATCTGATCTAGTTGTTCTGACTTGTTGTCATTTCACCGTTAACTATGCTAAATTGTTAGTGTTGGCTTTACATTGTGGTATTTTCGGGATTTCATACTTTCAGTCATTATATATGTCTATTACCACTGAGTTGGAAGTACTCACTTTACTCCCTGCACCATGTGTGCAGATTCAAGTGTCTCGGGAGCATAGTTGAGTTTTGCTGCTTCAGAGTTTCTCAGGAGTTGTCGAGGTAGCTGCCTGACGTTCGCAGGGCCCGACTCCTCCCCTATCCTTTTATTACTTTCGCATTTGTGAACATCAGTATTACTGAGGATTTATTATTTTGTTATCTTAGAGGCTCTAGACTCATGACACCAGGTCTTTGGGAGTTTTATTGACAGTTGTTATGATTTTCGTCTATTATCACTAGTTAGAACTATATTATTGATAATTTAAATGCTATAAATTGGAAATGGGTTGTGCGGTTGAGTTGTGAGCGTTATATGGTCGGGCTTGCCTAGCATTTGTGTTGGGCGCCATCACGACCGAGATTAAGGTCGTGACAAGTTGGTATCAAAGCCTAGGTTACTAGGCCTTATGAGTCATGAGCCAGTTAGTAGAGTCTCGCGGATCGGTACGGAGACGTCTGTATTTATCCTCGAGAGGTTGCAGAACCTTTAGGAAACACTTCATATTCTTGAACTCTTGTCGTGCGGCTCTGTTGTTCTAAGACCTAAACTTCTGTATTCTATTCTCTCACAGATGGCGAGAACCCGCGCTACCGGACGTGACGGACGACCACCATTGCCACCTGCTAGAGGCCGTGGTCGTGGTCGTGGTCGAGGCAGACCAGTGAGAGCAGCACCTGCAGATCCACCAGCTGCCCAGGTTCTGGACCAGCCTCCAGCTATAGATGCTCCAGCAGCACCTGTTCAGGCACCGACAGTGCCCATTGTGATTCCTGGTCTTCAAGAGGCTTTAGCTCAGATCTTATCCGTCTGCACTGGCCTGGCTCAGGCAGTCTCATCCACTACTGTCGCAGCTACTTCTCAAACCAGGGGTGGTCATCAGACCCCCGCAGCTCACACACCCGAACAGGTTGTTCAGGGATTGCAGACACCGGGAGCAGCCCCAGCTCAGCCAGTCGCACCAGTTGCCCCAGTTGCACCAGTTGCCCCAGTTGCGCCAGTCGCACCAGCTCCAGACTTTGTGGATCCAGCTATGCCAGACGACGAGCAGCGTCGACTGGAGAGGTTCGGTAGGCTTCAACCCCCGACGTTCAGTGGTACTGAGGGCGAGGATGCCCAGGTACTTCTAGACAAGTGTTAGCGTATGCTTCGCATTGCTGGGATTTTGGAGTCGAGTGGAGTGGATTTTACTACTTTCCAGTTCTCAGGGCCTGCATTTACATGGTGGGAGGAGTTTTTGAGGCGTAGGCTTGTTGGATCAGCGCCCCTTACTTGGCAGCAGTTCTCCGCTCTCTTTCTGGAGAAGTATGTACCGCAGTCTCGCAGAGAGGAGCTGCGTCGTCAGTTTGAGTGGTTGGTTCAGGGAGACATGACTGTGACTCAGTACGAGTTGAGATTTACGCAGCTAGCTCGGCATGCTACTTGGATGATCCCGATAGATCAGGAGAGGATTAGGAGGTTTGTGGATGGTCTTAATATCCAGTCCGCATTTTGATGACTAGAGAAAGGGTTGTGGCCGCCTTGTTTGAGGAGATAGTTTATATGGCGCGACAGATTGAGACATATCGCCGTCGCGAGCGTAAGGAGAGGGAGGCCAAAAGACCTTGAGGTTCAGGTAGCTTCAGTGGTGCTCCGTCTAGGGACCATTTCCAGCGCAACAGAGGTCGTTCTTTCAGACCTCCTCAGTCAGGTCGTACAGAGTCCAGTGGGGTTTCTTCAGGTCGTGGTCGTCAGGGTTATCAGCAGGGTCAGTCTTCACTTAGCGCCCTTCCAGTTCAGAGCTCTACTCCTGCTTCTTCAGCCCAGGGTTCGTCTGCAACGAGGGGTTCCCTTTAGTCCCCTTCTCCAGCTCAGGGTCGTTGCTACGAGTGCGGTGAGTTAGGTCACATGAGGAGACAGTGTCCTCGGCTTCGTGGTGGTCGGTCTCAGCAGAGGGATCAACCCTCCTCTTCTACTCCATCTACTTCAGCACCATCCCAGTCAGGTATGGGCGGGGATCAGACAGCTAGGGTCTGCCCTAGGGATGGAGATCGATCTAGCGGTGGTCAGGCTCGCTTCTATGCTCTTCTAGATAGGAGGGATGCCATTGCATCCGATGCTGTTATCACAGGTATTATCTCAGTCTACCACAGGGATGCCTCTGTTTTGTTTGATCCCGGATCTACCTATTCCTATGTATCTTCATATTTTGCTCATCATTTGGGTTCG
>MU745819.1:16374-28064 GCA_026770625.1 Nicotiana glauca
GTGACACCAGATCCTGATGGGCTGTTATTTCGGTTATTTTGTTTTCCGCACTCATCTTATTATTATGGAAACAGTAGTTTCTACTTAAATTGGAATTTTTGAGTTAATAATTGGAATGGTAAATATGAAATGGCCGGGCTTGCCTAATAATGTGTTGGGCGCCATCACGACCGGGGTATTGGGTCGTGACAGTAAGCAGTCTAAGCATATATGTAGAGTAAAGGAATTTTAGCACATGAGCATACATATGTAAATAAAATGAGGGAAGTCCTAGGTTTGTTAGTCTATACTATAGAATCACATCTGTACAATGACCGGTAAGCCTTCGTCAACTAGAGGGGTTATGTGTGGCATTGGCGCTCATGTCATCATATCTTTTACTACCCAATTTCCTCCCCTTGGTCATAGCCTAAAGCGTTCTAGCAACCTTAAGATGTATCATATGCGTGCGCGACCCGTCCATTTACTTATATAGTCCCAGAGGTATTTAGGACTTCTAGTTAGGGTGGATCTAGACTATCCTAAGGTATTTAAAGGAGAAAAATCTAGGCTACAACCAAAACAATTAGGACTATCAAGTAAAGAACAATTAAGGGGGCTCACATTTTACCTCCACAAATAGAACAAACCAAATGCGCGTCTGAGACAACAATGTTTTAGACATTTGAAAAGAGTCCTAATGACAAGATATCTAGGTGAACACAAATTTGAACATATGCAAAGCTTTATGTTAAAGAGAGACCAATACCTAATCAGTTTGCCTACTGATTTTAGAGGGGTGCTGAATCTGGATAGTTAATCAGAATCACAGTTTTACAGTTTACACGATTTTTAATCGCCCTACAGGCTTTCCAAGGCGTGTATCAATGATATCCTATGAGCATGATATCTAGTCGTCGATCAAAAGCGTAATAACCAGTAAAACCATTTTAAACAAGCAGTTTGGGTTCATTAGATCCTATAGGCATACTGTCTAGATGTGAGGACTAATTTTAGACAATGCAACAATTTTAAAAATCTAATTGGAATGTGAGGATTGATTTTAAGCTCACAAACATAGTGTCCAGAATGTAATATTGGTTTTTAGACCCTTTAAGCATGGTTTCTAAGTGCTAAATATGCTGAACCTATTTAGCATGACTCCTAAATGCATAAATTAATTTTTTTAACTTATAGGCATTATATCTAAAAATGCAAGACTGATTTTTTTAACCTATAGGCATGATATCTGTCGCGCCCCCTTTTTCCCCTTTCCATCGGAGAAGAGTCCGGATTTCGACATTCATGGGGTGTGATGACTCATTTCCTTTTGGGAATTGGATCTTTGAAGAGTCACCACCTAACGATTTTAAGGTGGGCACCTATAATGTTCAACTACAACTATGTTTGGTAACCAGAGATAGGGTAAGGGCTTGAAATTATTTCAAGGGGAAGGTGTTAGGCACCCCTTAAGATCCACTAGTGTGGTTCCTGGCCAGATAGTTTTTCTGCATTTGTGCAATTAGCAAATAAACAAGTAAGGCTCAAGTAATAGGGGATTTAAATACACAAGTGTTTGAAAACAATTATTGAAAGATGAAATCTTGAAAAGAGTTATAATCTAAAGCATGCTTGTGAATATAAAAGGGAGTGTCCTAGGTTTGTTTGTAATATAGATCACATCAACGCAATACCCGGTATGACACTCCTCAGAAGAGGGGATACATGTGGTATTAGCGCACCGGTCATCATATCCATATATACTATTTCCCACCCCTTGAAGGTAATTATAGCGATGATTGGTCTCTACTCTTATTGCATGCTGCTACCCGTCCCTTCCTATTAATCCCGGAGGAATTTTAGGACTCATATTCCTATAAGATGGGGTTCTAGGCAGACCCTCAAGTTTAAAGGTAAAAATGCTAAAGCGACATACAAAACTTATAAGAACGCAATTAAGGGGGAAACATATAAGCAGATAGAGGGCTCAGTTATACCTCCGCAAATAGTGCACTTAGACAACACGACTTATACGCAGTTAAGGTCTGAATTTTAAAAAATCCTAAGTAGGGTGTTTAAGTTAGAACCAGATTCATTATATAACTTAGAAACGAAGTCCGAATCAGGCCTGCCTGATGGTTGTAGCCGTCTGGAATTAAACAGAGGCAATTCGAGTTTAAGTAATTACCTAAGGCTTGCCTAGGCGTAAGCAGTATTCAGTAGTTATTCAGAATTATTGAAAATAGTTTGGAGCTTATTATTACCTACAACATGTTGTTCTAGTTGCAGAGATTATTACCAGTTAGTCAAAAACTTGCAATGTAGAACTAGTACCCTACTACCTTTAAGTAGTCATTTTTAAACAAAATGTAAACAAAATCCTAGAACTTGTTTTCTAATATGCACATGCAGATGACAGAGTTCCTAAGGCATGATTTCTAAATGAAAGAGTTGCTGGATTATTAAGGAGCAGCTTCATGAGTAACAGTTTTGTTTTATTTTATTCGTCCTAGAAGCTGGATTTCTAAGTGATGGATACGAAGCATGGATTAATGAATGTGATGCTGAAGTAGGAAACATGAATCCTAAGAACATGGTTTCTAATGCATTGTATGAATCCTAAACATGATTTCTATTGCACAACTTGGAATATAAAACTAATAACATGTTTTCTACCCTTTAACAACTATAGCATGCATATTTTTCCATCCCTTTTCACTAGCCAACCCTATAATGTTTACAAATTACAAACCATGTGATTTAATTACATAAGCAGAAATGGAAAAAAAATAAGAAGTTACAACCATAGGAAGCTTGATCTTGACTTCCTCTCTGAGTTATGTAACAAACCACCTCAAATGCTAATATTGTTCCAAATCTATTCTCAAAACTGGGTGTGTCAGAGTTCCCTAAGGACCTCAAGGGATCCCGGGCAGTGCTCATACCCAGATTGCATAACTAAGAGTAAGTTCAGTATGGAAGGGTCAACCCTTGTGTGTCCAGGTTCAGAGGGAGATCAAGGGTCCCAAAGCAAGGCTCACACAAGAGGGACATAACTTAATGATCTAAGAGTGTATGTAAGAGTGTTGGACATAGACTCACAGGAGTTCAGTTGGAAAATAGTTTAGAAACAACATTTTTGAAGTGACTTTGTAAAACAGCAGAAGGATTGCCTAATAAAACAATTTCTGAAAGGGAAAGGGGGTAGGAGCACACACACAAAACCAGTTTAGAGAGAATTACATGCTTCAGCAGTTACAAATAGAGGAGTAAAGGGATAGGGGACATAGAAGACCCAAATCAGAAACACACAATTAGTCATGAATTAGGTACATTATAGACATGCTAGTTGAAGGACATAAATAGGAACGAGTAAATATGCTGATCATATTTGAACAAAGTAGGGCAAAATTTTAAGCATGCTGAGTAAAGCAATAAACAAACAGTACAATTCAACAGCATGATCCATTAAGTTAGAAAGAGACAGTGAAAGGAACACATAGGTTTGGGTTTCAGAATTTAAATTAGGAACATACCACTTGAAGGAGCAAAGTGCAGAAAAAGCAAAGCAATCAGAGTTCCAAAGTCTAGCCTTGGCTTTCAGCCGGCTAGACAAGGCAGTAGCACAAGAAGTAGAGAAAGAAAGAGAGTTTGAATATGTGAGTGTGTGTTTCTGAATTCAGTTGTTCGTCTCTTGTTAATGAAAACATTAGGGTATTTATAACTTTAAAAATGAGTAGAAAAATAAGGTAACAAGTAAAAGTTTAATACAAATATGGAAATAATCACAATCGGAATCAATTAATACAAGTACTTTCCCTTAATCAAGGAGTTACTGCTTAACGGGTACTAACATGAGTAATTAAGGAAAGAAAATCAATTTGAGAAAGATTGATTTCTGACCATATAGGGGATAGTAGAAGTATAGAGTAAATAATTGAGTCTAAGTACAAAATATACCTAATTTTGGGAAAGGATTTAGCAGGGGTAAAACATCACAGTAAAGGAAGGGAATCAATAAATTTAAACAAAATGAGAGAAACTAGGGGTTTATAAGAAAATATTTTCAATCAGTCGTGACTTGAGGAAATCAAGATCAATCAAGAAAGAATCATGATTCTGCACTTCGCCATATAAATAGAGAAGAATGAACATGCAAGGCCAGACATATTGGCAAAAGAAGCAACCAGATAAACATACAGCAGTAGCACAAGTTGGCTAAGGAGAACCTACTTGAAGCATAATAGTCAACAAAGTCAAGCAGTCACATAGAACTAAAAATGAAGAAAATAGTCTAACATATAGCAACAGGTAAAGGAGATCTTTTTTTTAAAAAACTCTCAGTAACAGGTGAGGAAAATTTCAAGAAACTAGGGTTTAACAAAGCTAACTCAGAATCAGTCAAGTTAAACAAATAAAAGGATCTAAACTCGAAGAAATCAGTCAGAACAAGTATACAAAATAAACAAATGAAGGCATTTCCAAAACCTCGAATAAGACCAAAGATACTTAGGGTTTTAACACGATGAACCAGGTAGAAGAAAAACATAAGCAAATCATTTTGACACAGTAAAATCATAAAATAACACTGAAAATCAGAGACGAGATCTTTTTAAAGAGGTTAATAAAACCCTAATCTTCGAAGACGTAGAGTCATTTTGAAAGAAATCGGAAAACCTTTAAGGAAAATATTTAAGAGGTTCATAACATACACAGATCTAAGACAAATCTGAAAGAAAATCGGAAAGCTCTTAAAGCTAGGGTTTCAAAGAACCTAGAAAAATGAGAAAGACTTTGAAAAGTTACCAATCTAGCCGAAAAAGTCAAGGATCTGACTCGAACAGCCATGGATGGCCGAAAAGAGGCCATAGATAGAAGTTGAGAGAAGATTGGACCAGATCACTTCAAGATCTTTCCATGAAATCACACAAGCGAGCCACCAGGGGATGAAGGAAAATCGGTGTACATCTCAAACAGCCATGGGAGCCCATGGATGGGGTGGGGATTGAAGGGAATTAAGGTGGATTTGGGTGGCGGCGGCTAGGGTTTAGGTGAGATTGCAGAGAGAATTGGAGAGGAGGGATTCAAGGGCGACGGGTTGGTGAGAATGATTTAGGTTAGGGTGGTCGTTTAGGTTTAAAAAAGCAAGGGTAAATGGTGGTCGTTGATCTGAATGATCAACGGCCTAGATTAAATGGGGTAGGTAGGGATCCGGGTTTGGTTCGGGCCGGGGAATTGGGGATTGATTTGGTTATAATTGAAAGCCAAATGTGGCTACGAGTTAAATAGCCACTTTTCTCTTTTCAATTTATAAAAAATAGAAAATAGTTTTCTGAAAATAAATTCAAAGTACAAAGCTAAATAAAATTATAAAAATATATAAAATAAAAAAAATACCTTAGCCATACTTCGGCATAAATATAAAAATCCCATAGATGAATTATCAAAAATAATAATTTTGGAAATGATTATTAGGATTTTATGGATAAAGAGAGAAAATAAATCAATTTAAACCTTTAAAAATTATGAAAAAATAATAAGACACTTGGACATGCTTATATATGCATATATATATATATGCTATTTTGAAGTTATTTTGCATATTGAAAAAATATATAGGAAAAAATTGGGTATCAACAATATCTAAAAGTGCAAGGTTTGATTTTAACCTATAAGCATGGTATCTGGCATGCATGCAAATAGTCAAACAGCACAACGATATGATTTCTGATTGCAGAAGTGGATTTGAACCCTATAGTTATGATATCTAGAATGCACACAAGTTATGAACATTGAAATGTCCTATAGGCATGGCTTCTAGAATGTAAATACTGATTTTAACTCCTATAGGCATGATATCTACCTATTCCCAACAAAATATGTATAATAATCCCTCCCAGTTTTACGAATTTCCCCAATATATGTTTACAAACCAAGTGTAAAATAAATTACAAGAATGATAACAGTATACTATAGGGAGCCTGGATAGGCCCAAAGCAAAACTTGGAAAACCAGGCCTTCAAACAGTCTCAAATGCCACATCTCATAGTGCAAGAGGGGTACTCTAATGTGTCAAAGCTCCTAAGGGCCTCAGGGACCCCGGACAGTGCTCACACCAAGGTCCTCTTAAAAATTATCAGCTTGTGCAGTATAGAGTAGCTAGCCCTAGTATGTCAAAGTTCAGAGGAGCCTCATGTACTCCAAAGCAATGCTCACACTGGAGGGGCATGAGCCTAATTATTGTTCTAGGAATTGAAGTGGATAGTGCTTTACAAGAGTAGTTTTAAGAAACAGTTTTAGACTCTTCAGGAAATAAGGAGAAAACAGGGTCACTCTTGGAATTTAGGCAAAGGTTTCAGCAAACAGCATTTAGAACAAATAACTTAGTTTATTGGATGTTACTAAGTGACCAAACACATAAGCAAGGCATGTTGAGGATCAAACAGCCACATATAAGGGGTAGTAGGGATTGGGGAGTAAAGTATCCAGATGGGGAGAACATGCTTAGTAGGGGAATAGACCATACATAGATCTAATTTAAACATAAGTAAATATGAAAACTTGCTGAAAAAAGAACGCATAGTTATAATTAGAAAACATGAGTTAACATGCTATTATGGTAAACACATGTATTGGCCATGAGTGAACATAAACACACAGATTGAACATTAATTGACATGCTAGGAAACATATAGTCAGACATGCTTTGGAATATATAGTTTGAACAGAAGTAGCCACATAGATTGGGTAGAAACAGTCATGCTAGCAAACACATGGATTAAACAGGGGTAAGCATGTTGGTAAACACATGGATTTAAGCAAAGGTAAACATGCTGATGAACATACAAATTTGACAGAAGTAAATATACTGATAAACGCACAAATTAATTGAATGACAATAGTAGAGGCATACCGGTTAAGGAAGCAGAAATAGAAGGTAAAATAGACAGGATTCAACAGCCTAGCCTTGGCTTTCAGCCGGCTAGTCAAGCAGTGATCACAAGTAGCAGAGAGAGAGATGAGAGGAAAGTTTTGTGTGTGTGTGTGAACTATTTCTCGTGTCTTTGAGAGGTAGAACAAGAGTGTATATATAGGAGTCGAATAGTGTATGTAAATAAGGCAAGGCAAGTAAATATTGTAAAAATAAGGTAAGGAAGTAATCAAATAATCAATCATGCTTGATTGGGAGATAGGAAATTAGGGAATTATACCATATATAACTCTAATTGAATTTCAAATAAGGCGAGAAGTAGGTTTAACGGTCAATTAGGGTTAGAACCCTTAAATCAAGTAATTATTTTCACATATAAGGCAACACAAGTAATCAGAGACCAATCAAAGGGTCAATCAACCCATAGATAGACAAGAGATGTCAATTAAGAACTCGTGATTAAGAAAAACAATCAGAGATCAGTAAATTAATTTAGTAAAAAAAATAAAACCCTAGAAATTAGGCTAATCATTCAATTATTCAATCAATAATGGGCAAGAGGTTGAAATCAAACATTGAATAGTCAAATAATTGGACCAAAAACATAACCATGCGAGAAAGATCAAACGAAACATAAAAACTTTAGAAAACCTTTTGTAAAAATGGGAGTGGAAACCCCAGATAATTTGAAAGATACTTAGGGTTGATTAGTAGCAGGAAGATTAGGAGAACTTTAAATAAATAGCCATGGAAACAGAAGGCACTTCAAACATACAGAGATTCAAACAACAGAAATCAGAGAAATCAAAAACCTAAAGTAGCATAGTGTATCGGTTAGCAGTAGAAAAGTAAAAGAACCTTAAAAACAACCATGAGAAATTGAAAAAACTTCAAATATGTAGAGGATCGAACATAAATTAATTAATAAATCAAACCTAAGATAACATAGTGCCAGAAATTGACTAATAGTGAAGAAACAAGAACTTCTTTAAAGAAAAAAAATCGACGGTGAATTAAGAAACCTTCCAGATCTACAAAGATATAGATGGATTAATGTTTGAAATGACGGTTTTGAAGAAATAATAAAAGGGTAAAGAGAATCTAGTCTCAAATAAGAGATTTGAACCGTAAAAGCAACGAAATAGTAACACTCACAACTACAGACAGACTCTCAGAGTGTCTTGAACCAGATCTGGTTAGATCTCTTAGAGATCTTTCTAGAAAATCATAAGAACGAGCAACCAGGAGACGTAGAAGATCAGTAGGAGCCTCAAATGACCATGGGAATCAATAGGTCGAGTGAGAATCGGAGGGATTGGGATTAGTTTTGGGTGGTAGCGGCTAGGACTAGGTTTAGGTATCAGAGAGACGGAGAGGGTTAGGGAATCTAGGGCGGCCGTTTGTGTGTAATGGCTAGGGTTTAGGGGGGTCGTTTGGTTAAAAATGGTAAGAGTGAACGGTGGCCATTGATCTCTATGATCAACGGCCAGGATTGAAAGGTTTGGGGGCCGAGTTTTAATTTGATTTAGGCCCGGTCTTAGTGGGTTAGGGATTTGGGTTTGAAATTGGACCATTTAATTATGCTAGGTCCGAAATAAAAAAAAGGTCATTTGTCAAATACTCATTTAATTACTAAAATAATTTTTAAAAATAGTTAATAAATTATAAAAAAATAACATCCATGCCTAAAAGGCTATTTTCTGGTAAAATAATATAATAATACATGCATGGGCGATAATTGCAAAGTAATTGCAATTATAACCCCAAAAATACAAATGTGGCTATTTGTTAAATAATTAAAACTTAGTACAAATAAAAATAATAAAATTAAGCCACAAAATTATTATAAAACTACTTGTGATACAATTAGTGATTGTATATATAAATAAATGCTGGGATAAATTAATTTAAAATCCCTAAAAGTGTAGAAATTATGGAAAAATATCAATTGATGCTAATGCATAGTTTTGAAGGAATACATATATTTTAAAAAATATTATAGGAAAGAATTGGGTATCAACAAGAGTTAGTTATAAGGTCTTGTCTTGTAGTGAGTAGTGAAATCTGATATATTCTCTTGTAATTAGCTGATTGAGTATGCATTGAAAACCTAATTTATTTTTTGCCCTAATTTCTTATTCCTGATCCATAATCTCTTTTTTCCTATTTTATTTTTATCGATTTTAGCAACACTCATCCTCCTCCTCAAAGACGGTGGAAGAGAAAATCCCAAGGTTCTTTGTTCCCGGTCTCAAGCGTTGGTGTCTTTATAACATTTTTTATTAAGTTAAATAGGGTATTTAGGTTTAGTAATTCTTAATTTAATATTTAGGGTTTTTTAAACTATATAGTATATTTAGGCTAATAAGAAGGGTATTTAGGTAAATCGGATTATTCCTTGAATTTAGACTCTCACGAAATTCTTCCAGGCACATTTACGGGGTTAGAAAATATCACTTCTTTTCCAGCATAATATAAACAATTCCGGTGGTTATTTTCGAGTTTTACTATTAATTATTCATCAGTGATTAATCCTAAAACTTTTTTTGTTTCGTTATAGGGGAAATAAGATTTATTTTGTTGCATGATCCAAATCTTATGATGTCACTCGACTCAAGTCAAGGGCAGAAACATGGTTTGAATGGGTGGAAATGAGCCATTATCTTATGCGCTAAACAACCTTCAGTTTGAAAATCATGGAGTGGCTTTGTTTCATTTTTTAGGAGGCTTCAAGAGATGTTGGCACATATGTAAGGAAATGGAAATTAAAGGAGCACTTCTCGATCTTATTCAGTTACAAGAGGAGCAACAAGTTTGGAAGATTTATTAGCATTGTATCAGTCCAAAGTGACAAAATATGAGTAACTATTATTCCTGAAGCAACACTTAATGCGGGATGGAATATTGATATTGCATTAAAGATTAGGAGATTCATTAATGCAGACAGAGGATCCTTTATAACGAGTGGTCCCAGGAAAATAGATCCCAAAACTTCATATACACAATCTGTCAAAACCAGTAAATAGCAGACGAATGAGTCTAATGAAGCACACATTACAAAAGGCTCCAACAATAGAATATTCATCTCAGGTGGTATTGCAAATGCTGATGAGGGTCTGCTGGGTAGATGTGTAGTTGGTAGCTTCTAAGAAGGCTTGGCAGAGAAACCAACTCTTTCTGATATTCGGAGGTGGCCGGTGAGCTCCTGAAAAATACTTTTGGAATTGATGTATACGAGATGGGAGGATCAAGGTTTTTGTTCTAGTTTCCTAACAAACACATGACAGAACACATTCTTCAAGGGTAATGGAGGTGGAAGCGGGCAATATTCTCTTTGGAATGGTGGTCGCCAACTGCCGGTTGCTCCTCTTCCATACAAAAAAATAAGGTTGTACATGGATTAGAGTCACGGGTCTTCAATCGCATTTTTGGTTAGAGAACTTTTTTAAAGTTATCGGAGACCTCTGTGGAGGTTGGATGGAAACAGGGGAAGATACTTTTTTAAATAATCATCTCAAATGGGCGAGAATAAAAAATAAAGGTGATGGTGTTAGTGTTCCAAAGGAGATTATGATAGCAGATAAAGGCGTAGAGTTTACCATTCCTATTTGGTGTGAATCACCGACGAGTGTGGCGGTCAGAAAAGAAGAAGAATGGAGGATTGTGTTGAACCAACGAGCAATAAAACCCTATTTTACTGCAGATATTAGCAATAGCTATAATATATGAAGGAATGGGCATGTGGGTACATCAAATACTGTGCCCATTTCAAATTACAAATGTGGCCCAGGTGAGGGAGTAAGTGGTTATGATAATGGGGCCACAGATATGATGAGTTTGGGTTCTGCCCAGGCTGGGATTTTTTCTTATCTGTACTGTATATGAAACTTTATTACTAAAAATGTGCATAATTCCTAAATTACCTGCCCCATCCACATTATTTTTATAGTTTTTATACCAATCATTAAAAGCTAATTAATAGCAGTTGTATCTTCCTATTTATGCGAGCTAAATTTTAGGAGAAGAATATTCTGAACAGATTTAGGAGAAGAATATTGAAACGGAAAGTAGATTTTTGTTCTTCATCTTCATCTTCATCTGTTCTTCCATATATTTTCCACCAATGATAGCCATTAAAAAGCTTGAAAGCTTTGAATTCAAATTTGGGTTTTCAAAAATCATTATTTGTTTGGATTGAGTGTTGTTGTAAATAATTCGGAATATGTTTAGGAGTTTATATCTCAATTTTGAGGGGTTTTGGTGAAGATTAGACTTGGTTTTGACTGAATTTCAGATTGAAACTCGAAGAAGAAGAAGAAGAAGAAGAAGAAGAAGAAGAAGAAGACACATTTCCAAAAATTGTAGATAAATTGTAGAATTGTAGATAAATTGTAGATTGGGAAGACTAAAACTTTTACAAATCTTCTACAATTATGTGAAAATGCCAATTATGCTACAATTGAAATGGGAATTGGGATATTAAAATTCAATGTATCCACTTTGTAGATAAATTGTAGATTATTTGTATTCTGATTGTAGATGCGTTGTTTTCTGCTTTCACAAATTCAAAACGACTAAAGCTTCTACAAAATCTTCTGCAAAAAACAATCTACAATTTATCTATACGCCTCTCCCGTTCATTCGTCAGGTCTGGTACTAAAAGGCGCCCGACGACAGTGATGCCAAGCTTGGCAGAGATAAAGCCTGAAAGGGAATTGATTGAAAGATTTGAAAAGTTGTTCGAAGAAGTGGATGTGGTAGAAGCAGATGAGGGTACAAG
>MU745820.1:0-41584 GCA_026770625.1 Nicotiana glauca
ACATGCTTACACAAATGTAAACAAATAACAAAAAATTCACAAAAATCCACTCGTAATGCAAAACTAATTTATTTTAAAATTTTGGGAATAATTCTCATATAAGACAAAAATCACGTGCTCACAGTGCTAATTGTCGATCCTTACCGCTTTGATATTGTTTGAACTGTATATAAATTGTTACGATACCCTCGTTCTCTCTATGTCTTCTAATTCTTCTAGGAAGCGTGCACCTCGTGTGGCTTCTTTTATGTCAGAATGTTATACCCCTAATTTTAGAACGAGGATCGGACCACTTCCAAAGCCGGTGAAGCTTCTGTATTCCCGGTACGCTGTCCTACTGGCTCGAGTTGTCCGCTAGGGTAAGGCTTGTCTAGAACTCCACACCTTAAGGTATAAACCTAGAAGAACAAAGCCTCATACGAGATCCCTAGTTGATACGTTTGTTTGTATCACGTACATTTGACTTCGAGGACTCAACATATGAGTTGGATCCGTCTAGAACAAGTGTACCCCTAAAACTAAAAGACCATCATGATGCATATTACATGCTACTTGTTGCATTTGTTTGGTGTGCAGGTTGACCGGCTAATAAGGGGTAGAAAATCAAGAAAAATTAGGAGAGAGAAAATATGAGGGAGAAAATTTACTCGGTTCCTGAAAATCCCAATTTTTGAAAGGAAAAAAAGAAAAAAAGAGGAAGAGAAAGAAAATCCTGAAACTCTGTCGAACTTTTAGAAGGTTGTTACAAAATGAGTCCAAATTTTCAAAAAAATGACCATTTCCCTGGATTTGAAATATTTTGCCTGAATTACGTAGGTCTGATCCACACCGAATGTGATGTACGTAGGCAACCTTCATCAAGTCAGGCCCCACTTTTGCGAAAATAACCAAAAATAGAAATATCTCAACAAATTTAAAATATGATCATCACCCTGGCCGTTCTTGTGGAAATAACCTCAAAACGTTCTTCGACGACGCCGATTAGCTATTTTTGCAAGAATAGCCACAATTTAACTCGAGTCCGTCTTTTCACCATAATCAACACCATTTGGCTAAATCTTTTATTCTCCTGCAGGGTTAGATTTGCCGATGGCTCCCCCTTCCTCTGGGCCTACTGAAAATCCTGAGGATAGCAGAGGCAATTATGTTGGTGGCGGAGAAACGTTGCAAGCTGTTGGCTCTATTGGGACTGACCAGCTATTACTGTATAGAGGACTGAAGAAAGCAAAGAAAGAGAGTATGTGTGCAGCAAAGGACCGGCTAAGCAAAATGCCACCATGTACTGCAGGGAAGCGTAGCTCCATCTATCATGGTGTCACTAGGTATGATATTGCTGAATCGAACCTTGCAGATTACGTTTTGGGTGTTTCTGCAAAAAGCTTCTTTTCTTTATTTCCTTTTTGTATATACATGTATAAAAATCTAGCCTCTCTGCTCTTTGCCCTTCTGATTTGAAAGACCAAAATTAGGTTCTTCATTGAAGGTTTATCTATATCTAGCTTTACTCTAAGCTATTTAGAAGAAAATTACTTTGGGCCTAACTCAACCCAAAAGGTAGCTCAAAAAAACTCATGCCCCGACCTGCCAACCGGAGCGTGGACAATATATCGACATCGGTGAAACAAAGGATTAGGATGGGCCGACTCTGATACTATGAGCTAGTTTTTGGAGTTGAGTTAGGCCTAAGGTCTATCTCTTTATCAGCTATATAGTTTCAGCAATTGGTTGCCTGATGAGACAACAGGAAGAACTGAAATACAAATTAGAAAGCTTATGATGACTGGATTTTACATATTAGGGAAGGAGATGAACATCCATGAATCACCTACTTAGAAGAGTTCAACATCTGTTATGTTGGCAGATCAAGATAGTACTGTATTTCATCTCACGTACACTAGAGAGATGAGCATCTCGTAAGGTGGCACAACAATTACACTTGATATTCTAGCACAGCATGTTAAGAGAATGGTGCCTCAACATCAGACTCTGATCCCTTCAAAGGTTCTCCTATTTTATGCTCTTCCTAATAAACAACAAATATAAAAAAGAATGGTCTTCCGCAGCTTCCTTTATTTCAATTCCCAATTTGCTTAACCCCTCCAACTTGCAAGGGGTCTTGATGCATATTGAATATTGATGCATTATCCAATTTGCATATTCTTACACAAGCAACACCAGCTAACAAAAATGAATCTTCTCCTCCTTAAGGAGACACTGTGTAAAGAATGTCACTCCACGATCCTAGTTCTCCATAAATCCTGCGTATAGGTCTTGTTTCACTACCATTGATTAGGTGATGATAGTACAACTTCATTTAAAAGCATCTTGAGGATGAAGCAGTCAATATCATATTCTTTGCTCCGCAGATTGTGAAATGCTCCAATTTCGGATACATCTGGGTGCAGCCACATTTTAGCTTACAAACCCCACATGGTGATGAGCTCGTCAAAAAGCTTTTAATAAAAAACGACATTAGGAAGGTTTAGGGGTGTACATAGGTCGGGTTGGTTCGGATTTTACAGTTACCAAACCAAACCAATTGTGTCGGATTATTAAATCTAAAGACCAAACCAATAAAACTCGGGTTTTTCGCTCTCGGATTTTCTCAGGTTTTCGGGTTATTCGGGTTTTTTCGGTAAAATCTTCGTAGAACAAAACATATAAATTATGCGCAAAATATTTCTTTAGTCCTAGTAATATACAACTATATAAAGTATTTTCCAAGAAAATAATACGAAATATGAGATATGCCATCCTAAATATTCAACAATAAAGATAATAAAATTATGTAATATAAATATTGCTAATTAAAAAGTCATATAAACATAATCTAAGAGTACTAAGTAATGCTAAATAAGTAGACTAATAAGGGATTATTAAATACATGATTAAACACTAAAGAAAAAATAAAAATAGGTTATGCATTTTTATCTAAATTATTGTAAAATAAAAAATAGATGTTCAGTACATTCTTAAATGTCTTTTGTTAGAATTATAGTATTGATTTGATTTGATTTGATTTTGGTTTGGGCTTTTGTTAGCACTATTTAATTTACTAATGTTAATGGCTATAAAACTTACTGGAACATTCAAAAGTTCTAAGTACAACATTAAAATAATACCTCAAAAAATAAAATTATAAAATCTTTTAAGAAAGATTTATAAATTACATCACAATAAGTATATTTATATATTAAATATATCTAAAATTTATGTATATGTAATGTCGGGTTGGTTTGGTTTCGGTTTGACTTTCTTTAGTTAAAANCATAATCGGGTTTTTTTTCTCGATTTGACTCGGATTATCGGGTTGGTGCGGTTTGTCGGTTTCGTTTGTACACCCGTAGGTAGGTTTATGAGAGCCATGCTCTGCATGAAGCAAATAGTTCATCAAAAAATGTCTACTAGTGTGGCCTGCCTCATTCTCTCAATTAGTTGTTCTTGTCAATATTCTAAAGAGCCTTTTTATGTGTTTATAAAAAACACCTATCATGTTGAGTTGTCCCACGTCGGTGGGATTTGAGGTCCTTGGTCTCCTTATATGATTTTGGGTAATCCTCACCTGATAAGCTAACTTTTAGGGTTGAGTTAGACCTAAGGTGCATTTATCATGGTATCGGAGTTAGGCCCATCCCAATTATTGTTGCCAATGTTGGGCCCCATTTATGTTCTCCACACTCCAGTTTGCAGGCCTGGGCGTGGGGAGGAGTGTTGAGTTGTCTCATATGGGTGGGATTTGAGGTCGTTGGTCTCCTTATATGGTCTTGGGTAATCCTCACCTCATAAGCTAGCTTAATCGGTGGGATTTGAGGGCCTTGGTCTCCTTATGGTAATCCTCATCTCATAATCTAGCTTTTAGGGTTGAGTTACGCCCAAGGTCCATGTGTTACTGAAGACTTAAAGAGCTTAATATAGTTTTTCATTTTTTTTTAGAAAAAGTTCTAGTTTGATAAAGGTAGAGCATGAAGCTTTCCCGCTCAGCATTGCTTTACCTTTAATGATCTGTTTGCTTATGTGGTAAAATTTTGTGCTAAATTTTGATTCCCTTTTTTTTGGTTTAAATTTCAATGAGACTAGGCATTGATGGGCGGGTCAAGCTCATCTTTGGGATAAAAGTACCTGGAATCAAAACCAAAATAAAAAGGGAAAGCAAGGTATTTCTCTTTGTTTCTCTAGAAGACAGTTATTAATTCTAGGGCTTGCTCAAAGTTCAAGTTTTTTGTGGAATCTGATGTTTGAAAAGTCTTATATTGCACGGACATCAGATACTTATCGGTGCTTGATTCACATGGGCAGTCTACTTTGGTGAGTACCTTGTTTGATTCTTTTTTCAAAGCCTGAACATTACTTGGTCTTAACTCAAGCTATGTTAAGATTTGGTCACTAAAACTCCTTGTAGGTGCTTGTGATGATGAGGAGGCTGCAGCAAGGGCATATTATCTTGCTGCTTTGAAATATTGGGGTCTTGGAACCCTCATAAATTTTCCAGTAAGATGTTATAGCCTCGAAATAAGTAATATGCTCTCAGGTCCAATGTATCTAAGTTGACTTTTCGTCCAAAAATTATGAAATTTGACTAGAATTTAGAATTCCTTTATTTATTTAGTCTTAGTGTAACTTAATTATTTCGTATGCTTTTATCCTACTTTGATAAATGATTGCAGTTCTTTAAAGAAAGTTCTCGAAAATTAAAGTCACCTTTTTGCTTTCAAATTGGTCAAATTCAAAGCTAACTACTGAAACTAACACTGTGAACAGAAATATGCACCCACTGACACTGCTCCTCTCAGCACCGCTTCCCACTAACTACAGTAGCATAGATCCATTAAGAGACCCCATCCTCTGGGCATCGCTTGTTCCTCTTTTCCATACAGGGTCTTCGTGCACAGCTGAGGTAGGATTATCTCATTATTGATGCTTTAGCTTATCTTGCCTTGCAGATTCTATATAGAAATTTGGGAGGAGAACCAGGAGTTAACAGAGAGATACATCACTTGATGATTTTCATTGAAGCCTAGTTCAAATTACGATATCGTGAACTATCTAAACTTGAATTTATGCTATTCAGATTTGTTAAAGATGCCAGCCTGAAGTTTTGGGCCATGTATGTACTTAGGTTCTGATAGTATTGCTTCCGGCATCTGTTTATTTCCTGTATACAAAAATCACTGAGCCTGGGATATATTACCCATGTCCACCAGCAATTTAAATAGAAAACAAGAGGGTGTTCCTAAGATATGAGTTAATGCTAGTACTTTGATTTTGTGTGTTGAATGATGAACAAGTACTCAGTAACTTGGCTTTTCTGTATTGAATAGTAAGCAAGTTGTCTATCTTAGCTTGGCCTTCTTGTAATGTGGCTTATACTTCTGCTGGCCTTTCAGTGGCTAAATTCTCGGACTTCATAACAGGCTGAGGTATAAACAGTAGAGTATTACAATCCCGCAGATGCTTGTGCGAATAGTTGTATCTCAAGAGGCCGTATCCCTCATCTTCAGTTGAAACATTCGCAACTACATGTATCCAATTATGCCAAGATATTAAGAATACAATGTGAATTACTGTTAGAATTATAATGTTAATGAATATGCACATAACATTACATTCTGCGCTTTAAATTCTCTCATTGAAAATCTTTCTGTGAAGATCCTCCAATGATGGACCCCTGACTAGATTGTTGGATGTTTCAGCTTTTGTAATTAGCATTGAATTTGAATACCATGGGATAGTAAGCTGTTGAGTCAATTATCTCGTTGTGGGGTGTTCCTGTGTAAATTTGTTTGCGGTGGTGGTTACAGGCAAAGCTGATAAATATAACACCAATTTCATGCAGGTTGGGAAGAATGGAAGTGGTTGAGATTATGCATACTTTCAGCACGAAGATTAACCTTTATCATCTTTGTCTGTGCAAGTGAAATGTTGCTGACATACAATGGACGGTTATAAAAAAAAAGGTACACAATTATACCTGTATACCATATACAGGGAGCTTTTGAATTCTGCACTTAGGAAGTTGTAAATAGTTACAAATTTTAGGATTTCTTATTTTAAATTGAAAGAGGACGACCATGTGCTAGAATAGTCCTATAGTTCGTCACCATAGTTGTTAATGATCATAAACAGAATATGATTGTATCAAATAGACTTTCATACAGTTCATGTGTAAAATTCATTTCATTGACATTCTTAGTTCCATCTTGACTATTTTTGTGCCTGAAATTATACCTTCTCGCTAATTATAATAGTCAATGGAGTCCACAAACTGCACAAGGCATTCCACAGAAACCTTTTAATCTCCAGAAGTCTCTTTTGTAACTTAAGTTCCTACTATATTTCTACTCCCCTCTATATTTACAACAACAACAACAACAACAACTACCCAGTATAGTCTCACAAAGTGGGGTCTGGGGAGGGTGATACGTACACAGGCCTTACCCCTCTATATTTCTAGAGATAAAAATTGTCAACTTGAGAGTAATTTCTACTACTGCTATGTCTTTCTATATACTTGAGTTTCTTGAAACTAAATTGTAGCTTTTAATTGTCAACTTGAGATTTGAGGAGACATGAGGATAATTGGTTTTACAGCTGTTACTAGTGTGTTATAGTTTATTCCTTGGCATTAGGAATTAAATAAGTGTAATACAGACAACAAAAATGGAGCAAGTTATTTAAATTAGATTGTAAAATGGTTACTCATAATGTTAACCTGTTTAGCGTTCTGACTTAGGTAAATATAATAATCTTAAACGATTGGTTTCATATTAGTTGCTTTGCTTAGAGAGGTCTGTGTAACAACTAGATTTAACAAAGGAGAATAACTCATGTAAAAAAAATCCAAACCAAACACGCACAGCCAATAAGAATGAGGAGAGCTCAAGCCTTCTCAAAAAAAAAGAATGAGGAGAGCTCAAGTATTAGAGAGAGAGAGGAGGAGGGGAGGGGTGCAAGGCTTTTTGTCACATAAGTGAATCTCGTCTGTTTGGAAATAATTTCCTCAAGAAAATGTTCTTCAATGTTTGATTACCTTGAAAACTGAAAAAAAAAAAATGTTAAGGAAACTATTTCATCAAAGTGGAGAAAATAACTTGCCATCTATGGAAGAAAGTTATCTCATAATACCCCAAACTCTTATTCAATTTCACCTGTTTCAATCAACACTTAGAACCTTAGATATTGGTATTAACATTTAATACCCAAAAATATCACCAAACATCATCCTCACACCCTTCAAATTCATTGTACAGTACGTATTCTATGAACTTGTTCTAAATATTGTTATCTCAACAAGTATATAACTCTAGCATAAAAGGAAAAATGGCAATGAAACCATGATGTTATTTAGCTTTGTCTTGTTGTCGATGTGTCTTCACTTTCAAAGGCAGATAATTTGATACATTATTGGAATCGAGTCATAAGCAGCTTTTATTGAGCCTTATACAGAAGTTCTGTGACCTTTAAGCTCAAACTAAATCTTCCTTGTGTTGATCCCAGGTAGTCTCTTGACTAAGTTACTTTTGGATAGAAACATACCAACGACTATCATGAATTTACTGGAAAAGTCAAATATATCAAAATTAATTTGTTTATATCCAACACATATCCCAGCAGAAACTGGTACTGCATTACTTCTCCATAGAGAGACATCACAAATGAAAAAGAAACAGAAATTTGTTTCCTTCGGAGAGTAATGATGATCAGAAGCATCCCTCTATATTAATGTTATATCATGCAACAGAAGCATTGAGCAACCAAGGATGAAATTCTATACAGTATTCATTTAAAATTAACACAAAAATATTCTAAAATATTTCTTGAGTTCTGGTTTCAATAAGAACTTCAGCTGGAAATGGTGTAACGTGGCATGATTAGCATATATAACAGATAAATGCAATCGAATTAAGCTGCATAACCATGTGCAACAACAACAACATACTCAGTGACCAGTGTTATCTCATATTGTGGGGACTGGAAGGGTTAAGTGTACGCAGCTACTCCTACCATGTGCAATAAAAGAAATTGACTTCTACTGTGAAGAGAAATGGCCATATACATGGACAGCCGTTTAAAGTTTTTATGTATTTTCATTTAGACACCTCAACTGAGGTTGTTACCTATTAAGCACCTATAAGTATGTTTAAAATGTGTCTATTGAACACCTCATTGATGATTTCTACCAAAAACAAAGTGTGTGATATCCACCCACGATGAGGTTGTTACCTATTAAGCACCTATAAGTATGTTTAAAATGTGTCTATTGAACACCTCATTGATGATTTCTACCAAAAACAAAGTGTGTGATATCCACCCACGATGAGGTTGTTACCTATTAAGCACCTATAAGTATGTTTAAAATGTGTCTATTGAACACCTCATTGATGATTTCTACCAAAAACAAAGTGTGTGATATCCACCCACGATGAGGTTGTTACCTATTAAGCACCTATAAGTATGTTTACAATGTGTCTATTGAACACCTCATTGATGATTTCTACCAAAAACAAAGTGTGTGATATCCACCCACGATGAGGTTGTTACCTATTAAGCACCTATAAGTATGTTTAAAATGTGTCTATTGAACACCTCATTGATGATTTCTACCAAAAACAAAGTGTGTGATATCCACCCACGGATGATGTGGCAATCGCCGAATTAAATCCGGTGCACAGGACATCTTGCGTTCACGCAGGGTCCAGGAAAGGGCCGCACCCTAAAGGGTATATGATGTATACCGTCTACCCTAATGCAAGCATTAGTGGCTGCTTCCATGGCTACAACTCGTGACCGGTCACACAAATATAACTTAACCCATCCCCCGAATTAAAGAATGATATATTGTAAATGAAAAATCTAATTATATTTGATAAGAAATGATTCTAAAGTAACAAATAGTGCTAGTTCACCTTTCCCCGGCCAAGGTCAACCTATCAAACAATATTTATTTGAGAGTATTTATTAATAACCTTAGAAAATGTTCCAGTCTCAGAGAAATAGGTGCTTGGAGTTCCCCTGGCAGCAATAAGCTGGTTTGCAGGATTTGATAGCTCAATCCCTTGCACTGGGGTGAAGGCCAGACTTGAAGTCAAGCCTGATACGGCACCACTACTGCTTCTGAATTTTTTCTTTGCTACTTTGGCCAATACACGCAACTTGCCACTTCCAGCCTGACCAAGCATGCCATAACCCACCCCTATTCCATCCCCTAAGGAGCTTTCTTCAGCTACTCCAAACTGCATCCTGTTTACTAGTTTCCGCGTGTCTGTAATCGCATACCTTTGTTTCCTCTTTCTCAGCCGCCGACCACCTCTCTTGTTATTCTTGTGCTCTAAATCAGGAACTGAAAGAGGCTTTTGCTGCTTTGGAAGAGGTGGCTTTTGCGATTTCTCTATCTTTCTAAGGATCTCTTCCTTAAGAGATGTTCCATATTCTCCAGTTGATTCTCCGCTTCCTCTGGTCAAGTTCGAGTCAACACGAGCTGCTAATGTAGATTTGTCTGCCAGCCATCTACAGGCTTCCTTCCTTAAGGGAGGAGGTGTATTCTGGAATATTTCTGTTTGCTCGACATAACTTCCACTTCCACGACAAAATTGGGTGGAGAACCCTGCTAAATTCTTCCTTTTGGAACCAAGACTCAGGACATTACAAGAAGGCATATTTGCCAATGACGAGAGACCACCAGCAGCACCTATAAGTTTAGAAGCAACTGCACTCCCAACAATAGCAGAAAGATTGGGAGCAATATATCTCATTCGACTCTCCAAAAAATCAACAAGCTTTTCCTTTGCAGAATCAAGAGCAAGGGCTCTATCACATGCTTCCAGTGTCTCGTGTAAAACATCTTCTGGCAATGGCTTGCCATTGGTGGTTGATGCCGTAAGTGAAATAGTCATGATGATATTTGAGGATCGCTCTGCTTTTACTGTACCTTTCAAGTCAACAAGAGTCAGATCCATTTGGTTGCCAATCTTTTTAACAACCCGGGCATAATCAATTCGGCGCGGTACAAGGCACTCTAACTCAGGAAATTTGGGGCGATACTTGTCGCGTATGAAATTGTGGATTATAAAAACTTCATTCTCAATGTCAATTGATAAGGCATTACAGTCCAATATCAACTGATCATAATTAGAGTAATCATCCTTCTCAATTAGGGCATCTTCAACTTTCTGCATTATGTCAATGTAGCGACAGGATTTTTGCAGCTTGGAAACATTATCTAGCGTGTCTGCCAAGTCTCCTCTATCTAGTTCCAGATTATACTCATCAACAACATTATCGCACAATTCATCCAAATCTGAAAAGAATGTATCAGTTGCCATTCTCCACAACAACAACCAAAAACCTCCGAGACAAATTGAAGAAAGAATCCCGACTATTGCCAACAACTTGGGGAATCGCAGAATCGGGATGGATTCTGCTTTATATATAGAAAAAACGTTAGCCTTTCCTAATCCTATTATAAATGAAAAAGAGCAAAAAGATAAATTCCAATAACCCTAGTCAAAATCAAACAAACACACACACAGAGAAAGGTTTTACGACCTCGATTCGCTTTGGTAATGTTTACATTGGATTTGGTAAAGTTATTTTTATATTCCTGTTTGAAATAGAAAATCTATTGTTTGATATTTTCCATTTTTAGCTTTCACCGTCGACCAATTTTGCATCCCTTGTGTTACTCCCTCCCCTCATGTCCACTTTAATTTATTTTTTAACTTTTTTTTTTGTAATTCATAATATTTGATTTTTTCAAGTATTAAGAAGAAGTTTACTTTTTTTCTTTTTTCAAAGTTGTTCTTGGAGTAAAGAACCTAAAAGTATATGTATATCTCCAATGAACAAATTAAAGTTGATATGATTAATTTTATTATTAATTAATGATAAAAAGTCCTTAATATTTTTAAGAATAATTTAAAAAAAACCAATTAAAGTGGGCAGGAGGGGCATCTTCAACCCTTGCATCATTTTTTTTACACCAAAATAGTGCAAATTAACTCCAACCCATTACACTACTTTTTACACCAAAAAAAAAAATACTCCTTTTATATTCTTCTCTCTCTTTTATATTTTTTTTCTTTATAAAACAAATCCCCCCCCTCCCCCCCCCCCTTTTTTTACATATTTATCCCATATAATTCATATTTCTTTCTTATATAACCATTTAATATAAAATTATCTTACACCTTTAATTTTAAATAATATAAATTATAAGTAAATATTATACCTTATACATATTAATGTAAAATTCAAATAAGAACAAAATCATTGATGAGATATAATTAAATAAACGTTACATTATGGTAAAATTTAGTTTAATTTTTACATAAATATTCAACTTACAAGATTAGTATGTTGCTCCCACAATGCTCTTTTGAGAACGTGACTCACGAATTGTTTGCACGATAGTAGTCCATTTTGGATATATAATGTCGGCCAAATAATAACCCACATCATATTTTTTCCTTGAATGACATGATGGGCGGGATGAGCAATACCTTTAGAAAGATTAGAAATCAAATGTGATGAGTCGGTCGAATTAGGCTCTGCTGGCGCTTGTTTAGAGAGGTTTAGCTAACATACGCCTCCACCATGGCTAGACAAAGAAAGAAGCTTCCATCATCGTCGAGAGCTAAGGATAGCGAAGGAAATATGGAAATACCTGCTCAATCTCAACCTGGGCGATGGTTAACGGGCATGGAAAGTGCACCCACTGTTTTTCACAATCCAGCTCAAGGTGTGGAAAGTGACGGAGCAACAATTACGCCGGACACCGGAATTCAATAGAAACTACTGCCATTGACGTTTGGAAGTTTTTTACCACAAAAATTTCAACCAATTATGGAGGAAATTGAGAGTGAGGGGGAACAAACCATGAAATCTAACTCTGCGACGATGGAGAAAATGGAGGAATCGCTAGTTCATCGACGGTTGCAATTTTCAGCAGTAGGAAATTCTGTCCAAATTCCTCCAGCAATGGCACCTTCAGAAAAAATTGGAATAAGGATGAAGTATCTACCATGCAGAAGAATCGAAGCTCGCAAATGGGTAAGGCTTTGAACTATGTCCCTCCTGCTATATGAGAAGGTACATTTATTGTGCAAATTGAGGCAGAAGACATAAGGGAACGAGAAATTTACCGGAGTACAACTCTGATTAGTTATGTTTTGGGTGATAACCCTTATGAGAAATCAATGGACAATTATGTGACTAATGTTTGGAATTTCATAGAAAAGCCCCAAATCCTTTATCATGATGAAGGATATTATATTTTTAGATTCCAAAATATTGAGGATAGGGATCTGGATTTACAAGCTGGGCCGTATACTTACCACAATAAGCCACTCATCCTACAATATTGGAGCACGGATTTTAAGTTCGACCTAGGGTGTGTGAGTGTTATTCCTCTATGGATCAAATTTCCTAGGCTTCCACTGGATTTTTGGTCCATAGAAGCTTTGAGCAAATTGGCAAATATTGTTGGAAAACCTCTCTACACGGACATAATTACTGTTGAAATGGAGAAGGTATCATAGGCAAGAATACTTGTTGAAGCTGGTGTTTCACATCCTATACCTGATAGTTTTAAAATGCAAACTCCAAAGGGGTAATCAACTAGCAGATTGAATATGATTAGAAGCCTAAATTTTGTTGTGAATGCATCAGACATAATTCAAATGAATGTTGGTTGAAGAAAAATCAGAAAATGGAAGAGGAGTTCAAAGAACAGCCAAAGAGAAGAAGGAATAAAGGAAAGCAAAAATAAAACTAATCTGAAATGGCTACCAAAGGAGCACAGGGGGAATGAAGCTGGTCCATCAGTGCTGCAAACAGAAATGGTGAAACAACCTATGGTTGAGACAGAAGGTTGTAATCAAGTGGCAAATGACAGGCATGATGAACCAGATCAGAAGAGTTAGGATGATAGAGAAAATGTCACAGGGAAAACTATTCAACAAGTTCCAGATGCATTGATCAACTCTAGCAATAGATTTGAAATACTGCAGATGAATGACACAGACATAATACAAGGGGACGCGGGCCCTCCCAGCTTCACCCAAAAATGAAGCTCTGTACATGGAATGTAAGAGGGCTAAATAAGCCTTAAAAACAGAAAGAGTTTAGGCTCTTACTGAGGAAGTATAAGGTGGATTTTATTGGGTGTTTGGAAACAAGCTAAAGAGAAGAAGACTGCTAGAATCTTGAAGCAAGTGGCTAGAGATTGGAGTGCTTGTTGCAACTATAATGCACATCCAAATGGTAGAATTTGGTCACTATGAAAGAGTAATGTTGTTGGCCCAAGAACAGGAGAAGTTTTGAAGAATGACAAATGAACTCAGTTGTGGACCAGGTCCATAATGTGAAGCACAGTGATGATCAGTCTACACATGTGAGATGCACGTGAAGGAGATAAGTCTCATTGATCAAGCAGCAATATCTCCTGATCTGATCGGAAAGGTTGCATATTGGATAAGGAGAGAAAGTTTATGTGTAGAGAACACAATCCGGATAAAAAGATAGGCTGGAGTTTGTGTTTTTCAAGGACTCAACTTCGATGGAAGATCATCAATTGAGTCTCAATCAAACTCTAATTACTAACTCATTAAATAACACTGATTGTTCTCTTTTACAGGTATTGCACAAACGCAGAAGTTAAACTAAATTGGGAGCAAAAGAGCGATGAAATTTTGCAAGCAATTTATGTGAGATTTGAGTGTGCATTGCTGAAGCTACTTAGACGAGATAAAAGAACCAATTCCATTGTGTCTTTCTTTTATTCTAGTCCAATTGTAGTAGGTAATTAAAAATGTACCTTTCAACTTTCATAGAAACAATTGTATTAGGTACTTAGAGTGCTCAAGTTATATGCTAACTTGAAGTTGTCGCAACAGTTGAGGTTGTGTGCTACAACGGAATTAGAGTTAATCCTTAGGTTTACAAAGAGTTTTGTAAATGCTGTTTTGGCTCAGTGACTTTAGTAGAAGTTTGGGAAAATCCTACTGAGTAGTAGGTCGTGGTTTTTTCACCTTTTGAGTTAGGTGTTTTCCATGTAAAAATCTCTGTGTTCCTTATTTTACGTACTTATTATTTCGCAAACAGTAGAGTTAGTGCACCTAGAAGAACCAGGTTCTTCTAGAGCAAAAAATTGGTACCACACAAATCACCTCTCTCTTGTGTGGTATTGACGTATAAAACATCAAATGTAAATGTCCAGGTGTTAGTGGTTGAATATCAATTCATACCTTGTAAATTCAAGATATAAGCACCAATTTCAAGGATATGGTAACTATAGTTTATGCAAGCAATGACATTAATCAAAGGAATCAACTATGGAGGAAAATCGTTCAGATAGGGGCTAATATTCAAGACAGTTAATTACTAAGTGGGGATTTCAACAATGTTCTTCACACTAATGACAGGATAGGAGCACCAATTACACAAGTAGAACCCAAGGCTTTCAGGATATGATAAATATATTACAACTTTCTCAAATGAAGAGTTTCAGTTGGTACTATACTTGGTGCAACAAGCAACAACCTGAAAAAAGCAGTACTGGGATAATGTATAGAGGAATCAACAGTACTGCTGTGACCTTAATTCCTAAAGTACAAACCCAAGCCATGTCAAAGATTATAGACCTATAGCATGTTGTACAACTTTGTATAAGATAATCACAAAGATTATTACTGCTCGAATCAAGAAGGTCACTGGTGGTCTCATTGGGGAATCACAATCAACATTCGCTGAAGGTCGTAGTATCACAGATAATATCTTTTTCACACATGAATTGTTCAAAGCTACAATAGAAAAGGAATCTCCCCAAGGTGTGTACTAAAAGTGAGACTTGAGGAAAGCCTATGATACACTAGAATGGTATTTCCTGGAGAGAATATTGCTAGAACTGGGTTTTCCTCACAAGTTTGTAAGATGGGTTCTCACGACCCAGAATCCACTAAGGGTCGTGGTGGCGTCGGAAACTTCTGTCAGGCCAGCCAATAAAATTATCAATTACTTTCTCTTTTAATACTTTTGAAAATCTAAGGTTTTTCCTTCCATTTTTCATAAATAAAAGTTCACTACTTGAATTCAATTTTTTATAATAGCAATTAGAACAAATCCGCTGAAAACCATCCCAAAAACCCGGTGTCACAAGTGCATGAGCATCTACTGATAAGAATATAAAAACACAATGCAATATCCGTCCAGAATACAATGGACAGAAAGGGAATACATTTTTACTAGAAGGGACTTTAAAATCTGCGGGCCGCCTTGCATACTGCAACTCATCTAGTCCCCGAATTCGTCCGTGCTGCTGCGCCCAGTAGGCCGCTAAAGTAACATATACCTGTGCAACAAAAATATACAGAAGTGTAGTATGAGTACGTAATCAACGTGTATTCAGTGAGTATCCTGCCTAATCCCGAAGGGATAGAGACGAGATGGTCAACTCTGACACTTTCTAATGGTCCAATAATGATTCATCCTTAATATATATACAAATCAATGGATTTATTCTATAAACATGATTTTAGTCCAAATAGAAAGAAACAAATAATCAATTAATTTCTTTATAGGAAATTTTCCAGAATTTCCTTTCTAAATATATTTCGAATATCCTTAAGCCATGAAAGGCAACAACAATTTAATTAAGTTCCAGGCAACAATACAAGCATGCGCAAATCATACCGAGGTGTCGGCCCGATCCAACAGAAATAAATGTGCACTTGCTGAGGATCGACGACGCGCCTATAGATGCATCTATTAATCTGCCGAGGCGTTCGGCCCGTTTTAAAATAAACACACACAGACAAACAGTCAGTCATGAAGTCCACATAGAGCAATTATCCAAGGAAGGCCAATTCTCATTACTAATTTGAGAAAATGAAGCTTAAGTCTTTTAGAAAATTCAATTATTAATTTAATGTAATTTAAGCAATTCAAGCCATCAATGATTTCATAATTAATCCACATATAACATGCTTTTGGGTCCTAGATTACCCGTACAATAGCATAATAGTAGCTACGCATAGACTCTCGTCACCTCATGCGTACGTAGCCCCCATAAATAGGAGCACATAACCAATTTATCTCACATATGGGGCAAATTCCCCCTCACAAGATTAGAAAGGAGACTCACCTCGCTCCGAAGACTCCTAACCAGCCTTCTACATTCTTCCGAAGGCTTGAATGAATGATTTCACAATTAATCCACATATAACATGCTTTTGGGTCCTAGACTACCCGGACAATAGCATACTAGTAGCTACGCACAGACTCTCATCACCTCGTGCGTACGTAGCCCCCACAAATAGGAGCACATAACCAATTTAACTCACCTATGGGGCAAATTCCCCCTCACAAGATTAGAAAGGAGACTCTCCTTGCTTCGAAGACTCCTAACTGGCCTTCTACATTCTTCCGAAGGCTTGAACCAACGCACAATGCACCAAAACTTAACATAGATGATGAAATCCTTTCTTGAAGCTCTCCAAAACTCGTACATGCTTTGAAAAAAAATGAAGAAAAATGAGCTAAACCCGCTAAAATATCATTTTGCCCAGGTATTTACTCATCGCGATCGCGGAGAACAATTTTCCAGTCCAAAATTTACTCTACGCGATCGCGGAAAGAGCTTCGCGCTCGCGGAGAATAATTTCTCAGCCTTTCGGACAACCTCTAGTAGAATAGTCATAACTCTTTGCACACAACTCAAAATGATAAATGGTTTAATGTTCTGAAAATTAGACTCAAAGATCTACATCTTTCATGCGTTGGTCATTTTCCAATTCCTTATAGATTGCTAGATATAATGTGTTAAAATCAGCCCATGTGCGACACAACTTTCTTCTTCACCTTCCCGGACACCCTGTAGTGTAACAGCCATAACTTTTTTTACACAAATACAAATCATGAATAGTTTACTTTTTTAGAAACTAGACACAAAGGGAAACAACTTTCGTTTTTTACATAATCTCAAAATTCCTTATAGATTGTGAGATATTCGCCTCCGAAGGCGAGTCAGTGGAGCAGAATATTTACTCTACGCGATCGCGAAAGGCTTTCCGCGATCGCGATTCACTAGCTCGTTTCTCACATTTTACTCACCGCGATCGCGTAGAGCACTGCTGTAGCCAAAAACCAGCAGTTATAAATGGCCTAGAATTGGTCCGAAACCACCCCGAAACTCACCCGAGCCCCTCGGGACCCCGTCCGAACGTGCCTACAAGTCTGGAAACATATCACGGACTTAGCCGAGGCTTCAAATCACATCAAACAACGTCGAAATCACTTATCGCGCCAAAATTCATCTTTATGAACTTTGAAATTTCTAACTTCTATTTCCGATGTTTAAACCTATCAAATCATGTCCGTCTGACCTCAAATTTTGCACACAAATTATATTTGACATTACGGATCTATTTCAACTTTTGGAATTGGATTCCGACCCCGATATCAAAAAGTCAACCTCCGGTCAAACTTCTCAAAAACCTTCAAATTTCTATCTTTAGCCAAATGGTTTCAAAATGACCTACGGACCTCCGAATTCACTTCCGATCGCGCCCCTAACTCCAGAATCACCATATGGAGCTATTCACAGTCTCGACATTCCAAACGGACATCGATAACACTGAAATGCTTTTCAAGCCAAACTTATGAAATTTCTTTTCAAATGCTAACTTCCTCAATAGGCGCCAAAACGCTCCCGGGTTATCCAAAATCCGAACCAATTTAACTCACCTATGGGGCAAATTTTCCCTCACAAGATTAGAAAGGAGACTCTCCTCGCTCTGAAGACTCCTAACCGGCCTTCTACATTCTTCCGAAGGCTTGAACCAACGCACAATGCACCAAAACTTAACATAGATGATGAAATCCCTTCTCGAAGCTCTCCAAAACTCGTACATGCTTCGAAAAAAAAATGAAGAAAAATGAGCTAAACCCGCTAAAATACCATTTTGCCCAGGTATTTACTCATCGCGATCACGGAGAATAATTTTTCAGCCCAAAATTTACTCTACGCGATCGCGGAAAGAGCTTCGCGATCGCGGAGAACAATTTCTCAGCCTTTCGGACAGCCTCTAGTAGAATAGTCATAACTCTTTGCACACAACTCAAAATGATAAATGGTTTAATGTTCTGAAAATTAGACTCAAAGATCTACAACTTTCATGCATTGGTCATTTCCCAATTCCTTATAGATTGCTAGATATAATCTGTTAAAATCAGCCCATGTGCGACACAACTTTCTTCTTCACCTTCCCGGACACCCTGTAGTGTAACAGCCATAACCTTTTTTACACAAATACAAATCATGAATGGTTTACTTTTCTAGAAACTAGACACAAAGGGAAACAACTTTCGTTTTTACATAATCTTAAAATTCCTTATAGATTGTGAGATATGAGCCTCCGAAGGCGAGTCAGTGGAGCAGAATATTTACTCTACGCGATCGCGAAAGGCTTTCCGCGATCGCGATTCACTAGCTCGTTTCTCACATTTTACTCACCGCGATCGCGTAGAGCACTGCTGTAGCCAAAAACCAGCAGTTATAAATGGCCTAGAATTGGTCCGAAACCACCCCGAAACTCACCCGAGCCCCTCGAGACTCCGTCCGAACGTGCCTACAAGTCTGGAAACATATCACGGACTTAGCCGAGGCTTCAAATCACACCAAACAACGTCGAAATCACTTATCGTGCCAAAATTCATCTTTATGAACTTTGAAATTTCTAACTTCTATTTCCGATGTTTAAACCTATCAAATCACGTCCGTTTGACCTCAAATTTTGCACACAAATTATATTTGACATTACGGACCTATTTCAACTTTCGGAATTGGATTCCGACCCCGATATCAAAAAGTCAACCTCCGGTCAAACTTCTCAAAAACCTTCAAATTTCTATCTTTAGCCAAATGGTTTCAAAATGACCTACGGACCTCCGAATTCACTTCCGATCGCGCCCCTAACTCCAGAATCACCATATGGAGCTATTCACAGTCTCGACATTCCAAACGGACATCGATAACACTGAAATGCTCTTCAAGCCAAACTTATGAAATTTCTTTTCAAATGCTAACTTCCTCAATAGGCGCCAAAACGTTCCCGGGTTATCCAAAACCCAAACCGGGCATACGCCCACGTCCAAAATCATCATACGAACCTGCTGGAACCTTTAGATCCTGATTCCTAGGTCGTTTACTCAAAATTCCAATCTTAGCCATTTTCTCCAACTTAAGGCTTCTGAAATGAGAATTTCCATTTAAATTTAACTCTGATCTTCCTGAATTTCAATTCTGACCATGCGAACACGTCACAATACCTGAAATGAAGCTGTTCATGGCCTTAAACTGCTGAACGACGCGCTAGGGCTCAGAACGACCGGTCGGGTCATTACATTCTCTCCCACTTAAACATACGTTTGTCCTCGAACGGGCTGAGAACTATACGGAAGTAGTCTAAAGTTACCGTTTAGCACCTCATGCACCTTCCCCTGCTACCACAACTTAGCTGAGCACATTAGCTCGATAAATTCTGAAGATATTCCCTTTTATTCAGGATATTAAGCCTTAGAGCCCGATTCCAACATCAACAATTCTATGCCAGGCTTGTTCCAACATACGATCACCACATCAATCACTACATGCTGTACTCAAACATGACTGCATAACTTTGATGGATTCTTACTTTGCAACACTAAATCCACAAGACCACAATAATATTCTCTGATCAAATTAGCCAAAATTGAATGAATCAGATGCTCCCATTGCACCTCATGACACATGCAAGTCTTACTCTAACTCTTACAATACCGCCACAACAGATTAGATGTGCCGCAATTCATAATCAACTGCCAGGTCAATCAATCATTGAGTATATACTTCTGACAAGAAACATTACCACCTTCTGGACCAAATGATGACCTTTGCTCCTTAATATACTTCATATAATCAGATTGCACTGATCTTAAATCCCATAATCTCGTCTCACCCAGTACAAACTGCTCAGGCAATAAGCCACTCCGAATATGATCAAAAGTCTCATATAACGCCACAATGTGCCAATAGGCCACCAATCCGGACACAACACCAACAGGAAATCGAACTCTGGAAGGAATTACCTGACCTCCGCACTAATACGGACTTTTCTCAGAAGATAGGAAGCGAAACACAAAAAAATAGCATATAGAAAACCAGACTCGACATCACACTGTTACGACGCGCAACCCGATCCAAATAACATACCCATGGCGGCGTGCCAACCGATCCACACATAGAACTCACATAAGGAGATATACATCGAGCTAAATTGCTCATTACAACAGAATACCGAATATCGATCATAAACACACTAATTGTATAATACGATTCCCTGGGGAGACATACAGCGCCATAAGTTACGAAACTCAAGCACAACTGAGGTGCGATATATAATCTAAATCTCAAGAGCCATTCTGCTCATAATACGACATTCCCACGGGGGTCCTTAACACATACACAATTTCTCAGGCCGTCTCACAATTCACTCGGTGCAATGCATCACTACATGATATAACTGACAACGAGATAACACCCTGACAACTCCATAAGGAGCGCATTACTGAAATGAACACAACTGGCCTGACATAAAGCCCTGTTCACATATAAATCAATCCATTGATCTCAAGCTGATTCCTGACTGCACCAACTTGGCTAATAACCTTTCAAAGATCCATAGTAACCCCCTTTTCCTCATAACACATCAGAACAACCATCATAACCGGAGCAACCTCCTCAGTTCATAACCCAATAACAAAGTTCCCTCTAGACAAAATTTCTCAAATTTGGTGACATTGCCACAATCCTCATACTTGGTTTAAATCTTTAATCAATCGAGTGACCACATGTCATACTTATGCAATCTTCCCGTGGGACACACCCTTACAATCCTCCGAAATAAATATCGGGTCCGCACATCTAAACCACCGGTCGCACTAACGCTTGGAGAGCGATCAAGAATCCTTAACCAGGATACAAAGCCTTTTTTTTTACAACACATCCATCTCAGGTGGCGCTGAAAACGATACCAATTTACTTAATCATTCAACCTTTTCCTTGCTCATCCGAGCCTGTGACATCCTTGTCAACACTGAACTGCAACCTTGATCCTCACTTCGTATTTCCATGCTACTCACTGCACCCATCGTGCCAACATACGATAGAACACGATTTTCATCATAACTCCGAAATCATTAATATTTTTTAACACTTCATCATATAAGGACTTCACACTTAACTCACTTCAGGAGAACCATAGTAACACACAGGTAAATTCCCATAACCGTAGAATATGCAAATCTGCTAGTAGTGGTCCAAGCCACCATAACCCCTTCCGAAATCTGCTTCCACACAATAAGCCATGACAATAGAAGGCTTCTGAATAACATCAATTACGGCGGCTAACAAGCCTCACACATACCGCTACAAATCATACACACAACTTGATCACGCTGAATGAACTGATCACAAATCCCAACATGCCCAAATTTAACTGTGGCTAATCAATCCCTTTCCTTCCAATTTATCCTTGAGTGCTTTGGAAATTATACTGACTCTCTTCAACACATAACATACTCCATCTACACTCATCCCGAGTGACCTTAAATCACGAGACCATGCTGTCTCAACTCCTACGAACCATTTCGTACTTCCCAATTACTACATCACAAGCCAACCATCACGAAACATTCTGTGACACTTCTCATAAGCTGCTTTCCAAGCTTGATTCTTAATTGTACTTATAGGCTCGAAATCATTAAGCACCATACTTTACCTCTTTTGAATCCATTAGGACTGTTACTGAGAGCCACCCGCTCTGACTTGGTCCCGAATATACTCAGCCCCATAAATCTCATAGCACATGAATACCCTTTCGACGAGGCACCCGGCGAAATCACTCCCTCCGAAACCTGTATCTATACAAGGTATAAATCCTAAACCTTCATCCAAGTCCGAACATGAGCCAATAAGGCCAACCATAGCATGCCTCCAACAATTCATTTGCTCAAGTTACCACTTATGGTCTTTTTCCGTAGCTGAGATAACCCACCAAGATATAATAACTGGAAACCTCGCAAGTAGCTAACCATGAAACCCAAATCATAAGCGGTGGGACTCTCCCACTTAGCTTGAAGCCATTATCACCAAAACTTTGGATTTCACCATTATTCTTAATCTCTTGTTGACATAACCTCGTGCAATCAATCGCCAGCCTTCTCGATATCTTACCGTAGAACCCCGATTGACACTCTAAATTATTAACACCATTCACACAACAATTCCCTTTGCTGCATATCTAGTAGAACTCTTCGCAGAAGCCTCGCCAACCACGCGGCTGCTAACTTGCTCACAGGAATACCCCACATGTAGAAATCACTCCTCGACATCTTCCAACGCTGCTGCATGGGGTACAATCACTACGACATTAATAACCCATCCTGAGTCCGAGCTCACTCTCCTACTGCACGAGTCCATTCACCCCTCGTGGACATCAATCAAATGTGCGGCAACGCCTTCCCAAATTCAGAGTTATGCTTTGTCCTTCTTCATTTCAAGCAGCTCCTTCCCGCCATACCGACTCTCCTGCCGCATAACAACCCATGCTTTGAATTAAACCTGCAGACTTCAATTGCTCATCGCTAAAATCCCAGATCATTCCAAACTCTCCTTAGGCGCGTAGCCATCCTACTACTAAGCCCTATACGGCTCTGCCACTCTCCTACTTTGGGAAAACTCGCTCCTTTAACCAGCTGCTCGACCTACGCTTCTTATACCTTAGAAGTTTAAATCTCCGCCTGACACTTCCCATATGTCTTTCTCATCCTTTCCTGCTAAGTCGTTGTCTTAATAAAATTTATCTTCATAGACTTGAATCCACAATTTGCTACTAATCCCAAACCTTTCCGAAGGTCGTCTTTATCAAACCATCAGCATTTGCAATACTGATTCAGTCCGGAGCCACCGCATCCTGCGATATCTGATAGTTGTATCTCCAATACCATTTCATAATATTTTGCCCCAGGGGCTAATCATAGAAGATCATAACACCGATAAACTTAATACGTCCAATTAGGACAACAACACCACAATAAAGAAGAGAACTCCTTCACGCTTGCAATTACCACGTTTCATTATTTCCACTAGTCCACATCTGACCATCCTCATTTCGATTGACTTTCCCCTGCCAAGAATAAAATATTGAATCCCGTTGATTACACACTAAGTAAACCTCCCTTCAATTCATTTACTGCCTCGACACATGGGCAAACACCCTACCATCACAACAACACTGCGGAATAATCGCTCATGAGCATCATGGCAACCTGTGCCTAGCCTCAAGGCTCTCAGAAGTTCTGTTACGGAGCTAAAACAATGGAATATCCCTCCATAATGTGACTATAATAGTCCAATAAACTATACCGGGTAAATCGTCCCGCACCACATTTGTAGTGCCATTGCAACCCTTCAATTTTTGATTTATAACAAGCGCTTGCGTCACGTAAGATTGAGTGAGAAGGAATCAAAGGCATACGCCTCAAAGGAATCGAACTGCACGATAAGGAAATCAAGAAGGGAAGTACTCCTAACAGTCCTGCAGCCTCCCGAGGATAAGTACAGACGTCTCCGTACCGATCCGCGAGACTCTACCACACTTGCTCATGACTCATGAGACCGACAGGAACCTAGTGCTCTGATACCATGTTTTCACGACCCAGAATCCACTAAGGGTCGTGGAGGCGCCGGACACTTCTGTTAGGCCAGCCAACAAAATTATCAATTACTTCCTATTTTAATACTTTTGAAATTCTGAGGTTTTTCCTCTCATTTTTCATAAATAAAAGTTCACTACTTGAATTCAATTTTTAAATAATAACAATTAGTACAGATTCTCTGAAAACTATCCCAGAAACCCGGTATCACAAGTGCATGAGCATCTACTGATAAGAATATAAAAACACAATGCAATATCCGTCCGGAATACAATGGACAGAAAGGAAATAAATTTTTACTATAAGGGACTTTAAAAGCTGCGGGCCACCTTGCATACTGCAACTCACCTAGTCCCCGAATTCGTCCGTGCTGCTGCGCCCAGTAGGCCGCTAAAGTAACATATACCTGTGCAACAATAATGCACAGAAGTGTAGTATGAGTACGTAATCAACATTTACTCAGTGAGTATCCCGCCTAATCCCGAAGGGGTAGAGACGAGATGGTCAACTCTGACACTTTCTAATGGTCCAATAATGATTCATCCTTAATATATATACAAATTAGTGGATTTATTCTATAAACATGATTTTAGTCCAGAAAGAAACAAATAATCAATTAATTCCTTTATAGGAAATTTCCCAAAATTTCCATTCTAAATATATTCTGAATATTCTTAAGCCATGGAAGGCAACAACAATTTAATTAAGTTCCAGGTAGAAATACAAGCATGCGCAAATCATACCGAGGCGTCGGCCCGATCCAACAGAAATAAATGTGCACTTGTCGAGGGTCGACGGCGCGCCTATAGATGCATCTATTAATCTATCGAGGAGTTCGGCCCTTTCCAAAAGAAACACACACAGACAAACAGTCAGTCATGAAGTCCACATAGAGCAATTATCTAAGGAAGGCCAATTCTCTTTAATAATTTGAGAAAACGAAGCTTAAGTCTTTTAGAAAATCCAATTATTAATTTAATGTGATTTAAGCAATTCAAGCCATCAATGATTTCACAATTGATCCACATATAACATGCTTTTGGATCCTAGACTACCCGGACAATAGCATAATAGTAGCTACGCACGGACTCTCGTCACCCCGTGCGTACATAGCCCCCATAAATAGGAGAACATAACCAATTTAACTCACCTATGGGGCAAATTCCCCCTCACAAGATTAGAAAGGAGACTCACCTCGCTCTGAAGACTCCTAACCGGCCTTCTACATTCTTTCTAAGGCTTGAACCAACGCACAATGCACCAAAACTAGCCAATGATCATACAAATCCATTAATATATGCTCAAATATTCATTACAATCTAATTTATAGCAATTCCTATCTCTGATCGAAAAGTTGACCAAAATGCCCTCGGGCCCACATGCTCGGAATCCGAATTTTTTTGAAGATTAAGATTACCCATAGCTTCACGAACTCAAATATATGATTTTCTCTAAATTCCATACCCAAAATCATGGTCAAATCCCAAGAATACAATTTTTCTAGGTTTTCTTCCAAAAATCCCAATTTTCACACAATTTTCATGTCGAATTCCATGATATAATCTTGTATTTAACTTGGAAATGAGTATGAGTAACTTACTTTACCATAGATGATGAAATCCCTTCTTGAAGCTCTCCAAAAATCGTCCATGCTTTGAAAAAAAATGAGCTAAACCCACTAAAATACCATTCTGCCCAGGTATTTACTCATCGCGATCGCGGGAAATGCTTTGCGATCGCGGAGAACAATTTTCCAGCCCAAAATTTACTCTACGCGATCGCGGAGAACAATTTCTTAGCCTTCCGTACAACCTCTAGTAGAATAGTCATAACTCTTTGCACACAACTCCAAATGACAAATGGTTTAATGTTCTGAAAACTAGACGCAAAGATCTACAAATTGCATGTGTTGGTCATTTCCCAATTCCTTATAGATTTCTAGATATAATCTGTCAAAGTCAGACCATGTGCGACACAACTTTCTTCTTCACCTTCCCGGACACCCTGTAGTGTAACAGCTATAACTTTATGTACACAAATCCAAATCATGAATGGTTTACTTTTCTAGAAACTAGACACAAAGGGCTACAACTTTCATTTACTGGCCCGTTTCTCACATTTTACTCACCGCAATATTGACCAATTCCCCGCGATCTCGTAAAGCACTGCTGTAGCCAAAAACCAACAATTATAAATGGCCTAGAAATGGTCCGAAACCACCCCGAAACTCACCCGAGCCCCTCGGGACCCTGTCCGAACGTGCCAACAAGTCTGGAAACATATCATGGACTTAGTCAAGGCTTCAAATCACATCAAACAACGTCAAAATCATGAATCGCGCCAAAATTCATCTTTATGAACTTTGAAATTTCTAAATTCTATTTCCGATGTTTAAACCTATCAAATCATGTCCGATTGACCTCAAATTTTGCACACAAATCATATTTTACATTACGGACCTACTCCAACTTTTGGAATTGGATTCCGACCCCGATATCAAAAAGTCAACCTCCGGTCAAACTTCTCAAAAACCTTCAAATTTCTATCTTTAGCCAAATGGCTTCAAAATGACCTATGGACCTCCGAATTCACTTCCGATCGCGCTCCCAACTCTAGAATCACCATATGGAGCTATTCACAGTCTCAGAATTCCAAACAGACATCGATAACACTGAAATGCTCTTCAGGCCAAACTTATGAAATTTCTTCTAAAACGCTAACTTCCTCAATAGGCGCCAAAACGCTCCCGGGTTATCCAAAACCCGAACCGGGCATACGCCCAAGTCCAAAATCATCATACGAACCTGCTGAAACCTTTAGATCCTGATTCCGAGGTCATTTACTCAAAATTCCAATCTTAGCCATTTTCTCCAACTTAAGGCTTCTGAAATGAGATTTTCCATTTAAGTTTAACTCCGATCTTCCTGAATTTCAATTCTGACCATGCGAAAATGTCACAATACCTGAAATGAAGTTGTTCATGGCCTCAAACTGCTGAACGACACGCTAGGGCTCAGAAAGACCGGTCGGGTCGTTACAAGTGTGATGTTGAGAATAGTTTTCCATATGTTACTTTGTATGCCTTGCTTCCTGGCTTCTGAGGAAAGTCCATACTGGGTGTTGCTTGGCGAATAGCGCATTGGTTGTGTCCTTTCAGGATTGAATAATGTATATTACTTGCTTCACCGTGGGTGTGATGAATTGCTGGGTTTCAGTCATCAATCTGTGCGTGGCTGTCTGTTTTGAGCATGGTGACTTGAGGTGCTTCATGTGTAACAGTGTTTGGATAGGATCACGCGTTGTGGTGAGGCCACATGAAGTTTTGACCTTTTGAGGGTGAGGTGGGGTCTCAGCTTTGTGTTGTAATGGTACTGTTGAGCTTGGGTACAACTCTTTCGTTTGAGTCATTTTCATGATTTGAGTATGTCCAGACTGTTCCTTAGTGGTGCGTGCATTATGCAAGTTTTGGCTTAGGCCTACGTTGAGGTGTTATATCACCAGTGTGGTGTGTTGGAGTCGAAGTGATCATTGGGGTCATTAATGAGTACGGACAGATTTGATCTCAGCTTGTTAGGAAGATATTATCGAGGTTTGGCCCGGAAATCTGTTGTGGTATTGGTCAAAAGGGAAGTGGCTTCACGTATGGTTGATCTGAGGAATGGTTGCGATTTATCGCGTGTTTTAATTATCATTGGTAGTATATGAAAGTGTTAGAATAAGACTTTAGCTAATTAGAGGTTCTTATCGGTAATTGAGTATTGTGGGCAACTGCTGTGAATAGAGACTATCGTTTCGAGTGTTGGATTATGTGGTATGTTGTATGATTTCACCTGAGGTTGCAGGTGTGAGTTACTACAGCTGGTTCGGGTTTATTCTGGGTATGATTTCGTAAGTGCAATGTGGTTCTACGATTTATGGTCTAGATGGACTGTGAAATTTCAGCTGTGTTGTATTATCGGACTCATGTGAGTTAGGGACGTGGGATCACCCCAGTTGTATGCTTGGTAAGGTCATTCAGCTATTGGTTGGCTTCTAGGACAACTCTGAGTACGCTCGAGGACGAGCGTTGGTTTAAGTTGGGGAGGATGTGACGACCCGACCCATCGTCTCATGTGTTTCCGCCCCGTTTCCCCCATATTGTGTTGCTTTGTGTTCCAGTATTTGAGTTGATTGGGTTGAATGGAATTGGTTTTAGTTGGAAATGAGGAACTTAGCCTCTTAGAAGGGAGTTTGTTTTGGAAAAAAAAGTCACCCGGAAGTTAACTATATAGTTAGAGGGATCGGATGTGAATTCCGGTGACTCGGTTAGCTTCAGGGGATGATTTGTGACTTAGAGGTGCGATTGGAATTGATTTTGGAGGTCTAGTGTAGAGTTAGGCTTGAATTGGCGAAGTTTGAATTTTGGCAAATTCCGGTTGATAGGTGAGATTTTGATCCGAGGGTCGGAATGGAATTCCGAGAGTTGCTGTAGCTTTGTTAGGTGATTTTGGATATGATTGCAAAATTACAAGTCATTGGGACGTCGATTGGTCGGGTTTTTGATCGAATGTGAATTTCAGAAGAATTTGATAAACTTAGGCTTTGATTTGGTGAAATTTGATGATTTTGGTGTTAACGGTAATGTTTTGATGGTTCGAGCAAGTCTGAATAAGGTAATAGGTCATATCTGTGCTTTTGGTTGAGGTCCCGGAGGCCTCGGGGTGAATTCGGGTGGTTAAACGGAGAATTCAGAGTTTGTTGCATGTTTGAAGTTGCTGGTTCTGTCATTTTCGCATCTGCAGAAAAGGGACCGCATAGGCTGTTCCGCAGATGCGGCGGGGAGGTCGCAAATGCGGTTCCTGGAGGCTTGGTAAGTTCCGCAGAAGTGGACAAAAGTCCGCAAATACGGCGACCGCAGAAGCGGTTCTAGACTGCATAAGCTGTACTGGGGATTTAAGTCAGACCGCATAAACGGTCATTTGGACGCATATACAGTGACCGCAGGTGCGGTTATTTAACCGCAAAAGCAAAAATCGCTTTTGGCAGAAGGGTTTATGTCATTATTTCATCCGCGAACTTATGTCATTTTTCCTCCATTGTGGAGCGATTTTGAGAGATTTGAAGCGATTTTGAAGAGGGATTCAAGGGAGAATGATTAAAGGTAAGTTCCTTGGCCTAATTATTCAAGTTTATGGTGGAATTGACGTGGAAATTGGTTGAAATCTATTAAAAAAGGGTAAAGCTAGGGCTTGAGTTTTAATATTTCAAATTGGGATTTGATAGGTCATTTGAGCTCAGATTTGGGAGTTCTTGGTATGTATGGACTTGTGGCGAGACGAGGAACCTGGTAATGTGAGTTTTGTAATTTTTTGAGGAGCGGGCCCGGGGCTCGTGTTTTGCTAGATTCGAGATTTTTGCTATTTTTCGATTGTTTCGATTGGGTATTGTTCCATTGGTATATTGTGATGCATTCGCTCTGATTTTGCTTAGATTCTACGCGCGTAGAGGCCGATTTGAGGGGCAAAGGCATCGCGAGCTAGAGATTTCACCGGTTCGAGGTGAGTAATAATTGTAAATGATATCCTGAGGGTTTGAAACCGCGGATTTGCACACTGTTACGCTGTATTGTGGCGACTTGCACGCCAGGTATGACCGTAGGGTAGAGCACCGTTGGGAATTGTGACTTGGTCCGTCCCGGTTGTTGATTTTACTGTGTAATTGGCTGAAACTTGCTAGATGCTATCCTGAATTGGGCTGATTGCCATGTTTTGTGCTTCGAGCCGGTTATTTGAACCCTGTAGGGGCTATTATCACTGTTTTCACGATGCTTAGCATATTAATTGATTTCAGTCCTGAGTTAAATATTGTTTTGAAATATGCAGTCATATTGCTAAAGTTTAAAGACTTAAATCGCATTTTTATGATGTTTTGAGTTAAAAACTATTACTTGACATTGCCTGAGTGGCTCATTTGCATGTTCTGGACTGAGGATGGATCGGCTGCACGCCGCAGCGATGCTATGATGATATTGCACTTGGGCTGTAGGAGGCCCTCTGGAGTCTGTACATACCCCCAGTGAGCGCGGGTACCCAAATGGATCGGGCTGCGCCGCAGCGGTCATGTGCATTGCATTGCATTCATGCATCGGTTCCTGTTTGTACTACGTGACATGACATTCAGCACTCTCATATCGTTGGCATCCATGCTGTTTCTTGCACTGTGTACCAGATACCCTGGTGTTATTTGTTAATAGAGTACTTTGCCCGAGGGGCTAACTTATGTGCGGACTTGCACTATTTGATAACGCATTCATATGCTTGACTGTTGGAAAAAGGGATATTTTCAAAAGAGGTTTTTAAAACTATACAGATATTTTCTAAAGGATTTTCACGGTTTTACTGTTTCTAAAAAGGGTTGTACTGTCCTATATAGCATGATGGAGTGCTCTTACGTGATTTCTTGCCTCTCAGTTATTATTTACTCTTATTACCACTGAGTTGGAAGTACTTACTTTACTCCCTGCACCATATGTGCAGATTCAGGTGTTTCGGGAGCATAGTCGAGCATATCTGCTTCTTTCAGAGCTTCTCAGGAGTTATCGAGGTAGCTGCCTGACGTCCGCAGGACCCGACTCCTCCCCTACCTCTTTTATCATTTTCGCAATTTAGAACGTCTGTATTACTGAGGATTGTTACTCCGTGTTATTAGAGGCTCTAGACTCATGACCCCAGGTCTTTGGGAGTTTTATTGGTGTTATCAAAATTCTCAGTATTGCTTCTATCTATCAGTTGAATCATTAAGCCTTGATATCTGTTATAAATAGTTAATTAGCCGGTATAGAGCTGCATGCTCGGGTTGAGGGTGTTAAATGGTCGGGCTTGCCTAGCAATTGTGTTGGGCGCCATCACGACCGAGATTGGTGTCGTGACAAGTTGGTATCAGAGCTACTCGTGCCTTATTAGCACTCTGACATCACAGAACATGATCTCACACCAATACAAACAACCATCTTCCTTCTCTATACACTGAGCATTCTTTACCAGCAACAGCTCAAGATATCCTATTATTTTCATACATCTACGAAGCATCGTGTAACCTTTATCAAAATTTTCCTTCACACGTACCATCCTCGGCTTAATTCATGCAACCAGAACCGATCCGTCAGCATACCTCGAAATGGAACCAACATAGCACATAACCGTGCAACCAGCTGATCAGTAGCAACCTCTCCAACTTGGCTCGAAGCCATCTATCAGAACACATCCAATAACCCATAATACTTTTACTCTAATGATGCCACAATATTATAGTGATATTAGACTCTAATCGTCTACTAGTTATGAAAACACCGATCATCTGGTACTGAAATCTTCTGCAAACCTTGCATTCATTTCCACCTCAGTTGAGTCCACTCTCTAAGCGACCCAAATTCTCAAATTTCAACACATACCCTTCAATTACACATGAGATCTTCTAATATACACACAAGGTTCATACCACGCAAGAACACTCCGCAGGAGATAACCCACCTGCTTCGCCTTGATTTAGTATTTCAGCACACCTCCCACCGTCATACACATAATACAACCAATTTAGTCTTCCTGAGTCTGAACTCATACCGCTACAAGTATTGCACTTAACTTTCCAACTAGGAGATACAAAAATATTCTTCACGCGCCCATGACTCGGGCTACACAACAGATCACAATCGGAACCGAGCACTTATTATTCATCTATTATCCAGCAGACTTCTTCGTCACCACCAGGTCGTACAGATACATCTCACAACATTAAAATACTCATCACATGGATATCCAACCGCCATCCCGGCTAATAAGGACAATACTGAACATATAAGTTCAAAACACTTGCTCACACAATCAGCACCTCGGTGCTCAAGCCATAGGCAAAGATCCGGCCTCAAGTCCTCCAGACTGGCCCAACATGAACTCACGGAGATTACCTCTCGCCCCTTGATCGGGGAATCACAAGCCATCAAGGCACATATACTACTGAGAGCTCACGTGCGCATACAGACGTGTGGAAGAAATTTCAAGAGTTATATATCAAGCTGAATCAAGTACGCACGATAAGAATTCCAAGGATGGGAAGTTTTCCTAAAGGTTCTGCAGCCTCTCGAGGATAAATACGGACATCTCCATACCAATCCGCGAGACTCTACTAACCGGCTCATGACTCATGAGGACTAGTAACCTAGGCTCTGATACCAACTTGTCACGACCCCAATCCCGGTCGTGATGGTGCCCAACACAATTGCTAGGCAAGCCCGACCATTTAACACCCTCAAACCGAGCATGCAGCTCTATACTAGTTAATTAACTATTTATAACATATATCAAGGCTTAATGATTCAACTGATAGATAGAAGCAATACTGAGAATTTTGATAACACCACTAAAACTCCCAAAGACCTGGGGTCATGAGTCTAGAGCCTCTAATAACACGGAGTAGCAATCCTCAGTAATACAGATGTTCTAAAATGCGGAAATGATAAAAGAGGTAGGGAAGGAGTCGGGTCCTGGGGACGTCAGGCAGCTACCTCGACAACTTCTGAGAAGCTCTGAAAGCAGCAGATATGCTCGATTATGCTCCCGAAACACCTGAATCTGCACCTGAATATTTACTCTTACCTCTCAGTCCTCTTAGTTATTATTTACTCTTATTACCACTGAATTGGAAGTACTCACTTTACTCCCTGCACCATGTGTGCAGATTCAGGTGTTCCGGGAGCATAGTCGAGCATATCTGCTGCTTTCAGAGCTTCTCAGGAGTTGTCGAGGTAGGTGCCTGACGTCCGCAGGACCCGACTCCTCCCCTACCTCTTTTATCATTTCTGCATTTTAGAACATCTGTATTACTGAGGATTGTTAATCCGTGTTATTAGAGGCTCTAGACTCATGACCCCAGGTCTTTAGGAGTTTTATTGGTGTTATCAAAATTCTCAGTATTGCTTCTATCTATCAGTTGAATCATTAAGCCTTGATATCTGTTATAAATAGTTTATTAACTGGTATAGAGATGTATGCTCGGGTTGAGGGTGTTAAATAGTCGGGCTTGCCTAGCAATTGTGTTGGGCGCCATCATGACTGGGATTGGGGTCGTGACAAGTTGTCACGACCCCAACCCGGCCGTGATGACGCCCAGTACACTACTAGGCAAGCCCGACTATTTTTAACAACAACCCCCTTTATTAAACAGATGAGGATAAAATCCATTTAAGTCAAAGGTCTAAAATACCGATAACAGTGCAGGAGAAATCCAACAAAATACCAATACAGCCCAACAAGGACCCGGTGTCACGAATATGAGGCTATAATATACAGAGCAACATCCTACTACAAAGTCTGTCTAAAAATTGAGAATACGGAAATAAAAGGATAGGGATAGAAGGAAGAATCATCGGCTGCAAACGCCCTGCATCTACCTCAAATACTCCCGAAATACGAATTCTGGATCAACTGGATCTACTCAGCCTGAGACTGCCCTGGATCTGCACGCAAGGTGCAGGAAGTAAAGTGAGTACTCCGACCTAGTGAGTAATAAACATAACTAGACTCTGAAAGTAAGAAAACGCAAAAATGTCTAGTAGTTCATATCCAAAACAGTGGGAACAATATACAACAAGTAATACAGTTAAAAAATAATGCATGAAAGAATGCAACACATATAACGGTACACTCTAGTACCCGCTACGGCGTGCAGCCCACTCTACTTATTTAACGTCGACGACGCTCACTAGGGGTATGTACAGACTCCGGAGGGGCTCCTACAGCCGAAGCGCAATATCTGCCATGTCGTGGCATCAAACAGGCTTACGGCCTCAATATCAATATATCATTGCTGCGGCGTGCAGCCCGATCCATAACAAGGAAATCATCCTCACAGTCGGGTCCTCGACCCATCTCAGTCAAATAAATGCATAGCCCATCGGGCATGACATACTATCGGGATCTCAGCCCTCTTATCCTTTTTCATTTAATATTCATGATTTAAAAACACAGTTCTTTTATTATTTCAATAGTAGACAACATGACTGAGAGTATGTGATATGCACACGAGTGAGGTAAAACACATAAGATCCCCTAAGGATTCTACAGGTCGGCACAAGGCCCCAAACACGGCAATAAGCCCAATTCATAGTGACAAGGTATGCGTCTCAATCGCCCATATAGTAGAAATCACACTTGGGATGGACCAAGTCTCAATCCCCAACAGTAAACGACCCCGCACTCACCGTGGAGTGCATGTCATGCCTCAATATAGCGTTACGATGTGAAAGTATGGGGTTTCAAACCCTCAGCGCAACAGTTACATCAATTACTCACCTCAAACCGGCTACAGAACTAGTCCTCCAAGACTTTTCCTCTAGAATCAACCTCCTCGCGCGCTGAATCTGGCCAAAACCACAAGGAATACGTTATAATAAGCTAATGGAACATAACCCAATCGAAAGAACTCGAAAAACACCCAAAAACACAAAGTTGGCAAAACCCGAGCCCCGGGCCCACTTCTCGAAATCCAAATTTTTTTACATCAATACGATCCTTATCTCGCCACGCGTTCATACATACAAATACACAAGAATCGGAGTCCATTTGACCCCTCAAATTATCAATTCAAACTCTCTTAAGTTTCAAGCCCTAACCTCCATTTTTAGCATTAAATCCCTTGAATTTCAGTGTTTAATCCATAATTTTACACTACATAAACATAATCCGAGTCCAATAGTTCATACCTGATGAAACCCTTTCGAATTCTCTCCAAAATCGCCCAAGAATCGCCTAAGCCGAAGTCCAAAATATTTTCCTTCTCTTTCAAATTTGTGAAACACTGTTCACTTAATACCCAGGTCGATTTCTGTTTCTGCGGTTATTTTACCGCACCTGCAGTCACCGCATTTGCGTCCAAATGACCGCTTATGCGGTCGGACTTAAATCTCCAGGTACCGCTTATGCGGTCGCCGCATTTGCGGACTTTTGTCCGCTTCTGCAGAAATTACCAAGCCTCCAGGAACCGCATTTGCGACCTCCCCGCCGCATCTGCGGAACCGCCTATGCGGTCCCTTTTCCGCAGATGCGGAAATGACAGAACCAACAACTTCAAACATGCAACAAACTCCGAATTCTCTGTTTAACCATCCGAAATCACCCCGAGGCCCCCGGGACCTCAACCAAAGGCACAGATATGATCTATTACGTTATTCAAACTTGCTCGAATCATCAAATCACTATAGTTAACATCAAAATCATCAAATTTCACCAAATAAAAGCCTAAGTTCTTCAAGAACTTCTGAAATGCACTTCCGATCAAAAACCCGATCAAATGACGTCCGAATGAACTGAAATTTTGCACACATACCCAAAATCACCTAACGAAGCTACAACAACTCTCGGAACTCCATTCCGACCCTTGGATCAAAATCTCACCTATCAACCGGAATTCGCCAAAATTTAAACTTTGCCAATTCAAGCCTAATTCTACACCGGGCCTCCAAATTCAATTCCGATCGCACTCCTAAGTCAAAAATCAACCCCTGAAGCTAACCGAATCACCGAAATTCACATTCGATCCCTCTAACTATATAGTCAACTTCCGGTTGACTTTTCTAAAACAAGCTTCCTTCCAAGAGGCTAAGTGCCTCATTTTCAACTAAAACCAATTCAATTCAACCCGATCAACTCAACTACTGATATTGAAACATAGAGCAACAAAATATGGGGGAAACGAGGCGGTAACTTACGTGACGACGGGCCGGGTCGTCACATCCACCCCAACTAAAACAAACGCTCGTCCTCGAGCGGGTCAAGAAACATACCTGGAGTCTCAAACGAGTGAGGATATCTACTCCGCATCTTCAGCTCGGTATCCCAAGTAGCCTTCTCCACGGGCCGACCTCTCCACTGCACCTTCACCGAAGCTATATCCTTTGACCTCAATCTCCGAATCTGACGACCCAAAATAGCCACTGGCTCCACATCATAGGTCAAATCATCATCCAACTGTACTGTACTGAAGTCCAACACATGAGATGGGTCCCCAACATACTTCCGGAGCATAGACACATGAGATACCGGATGAACTCCCGACAGGCTGGGTGGCAAAGAAAGCATATAGGCCACCTCCCCAACCCTCTTAAGTATCTCAAAAGGGCCAATGAACCCCGGACTCAGCTTCCCTTTCTTCCTGAACCGCATGACGCCCTTCATATGCGAAACCTTCAACAAGACCTTCTCACCCACCATGTAAGATACATCTCGGACCTTCCGGTCTGCATAACTCTTCTGAAGCGACTGAGCTATACGAAGTCTCTCGTGAATCACTTTCACCTTATCTAAGGCATCCTGGACCAACTCTGTCCCCAACAACCTAGCCTCGCCGGGCTCAAACCAACCAACTGGAGATCTACACCGTCTCCCATATAAGGCCTTATATGGTGCAATCTGAATGCTGGATTGATAGCTCTTGTTGTAAACAAACTCTGCTAGAGGCAAGAAATCAGCCCAAGAACCTCCAAAGTCAATAACACAGGCATGCAACATGTCCTCCAATATCTGAATGGTACGCTCGGAATGACCGTCCGTCTGAGGATGAAACGCTGTGCTTAGCTCTACCTACGTACTCAACTCACGCTGAAAAGTCCTCCAAAACTGAGAAGTAAACTGAGTACCCCTATCTGATATAATGGAAACTGGGACCCCATGCAACCGTACAATCTCCCGAATGAAAATATCTGCTAACCACTCCGAAGAATAGGTAGTACACACCGGAATGAAGTGCGCGTACTTGGTCAGCCGATCCACAATCACCCAAATCGAATCAAACTTCCTCGATGTCCGAGGGAGACCACTCACAAAGTCCATAGTAATCCTCTCCCATTTCTACTCGGGAATATCCATACGCTGAAGTACACCACCAGGTCTCTGATGCTCATACTTGACCTGTTGACAGTTGAGACACCGAGCTACATGACTCACAATATCCTTCTTCATTCTCCTCCACCAGTAGTGCTATCTCAAATCTTGGTACATCTTCGCGGCACCTAGATGAATAGAATACCGCAAGCTGTGGGCCTCTTCCAATATCAGCTCCCAAAGCCCATCCACATTGGGCACGCAAATCCGGCCCTGCATCTTCAATACACCATCGCTATCAATGGTCACATCCCTGGCATCATCATTCTGAACTCTGTCCTAAAGGACAAGCAAATGGGGATCATCATACTGGCGCTCTCTAATGCGGTCATACAAGGAAGACCAAGATACCACACAAGCCAACACCGACTAGGCTCCGAAATATCTAGCCTCACCATCCGATTGGCCAAAGCCTGGACATCCACTACAAAGGGCCTCTCCCCAACTGGAATGTACGCCAAGCTACCCATACTCACCGCCTTTCGGCTCAAAGCATCAACCACTACATTGGCCTTCCCCAGATGATACAAAATGGTAATGTCATAATCCTTGAGCAACTCAAGCCACCTCCGCTGCCTCAAATTAAGATCCTTATGTTTGAACAAATGCTGAAGACTGCGATGATCGGTATACACCTCACAAGATATGCAATATAAGTAGTGCCTCCAACTCTTCAAAGCATGAACTATAGCAGCCAACTCCAAATCATGTACGGGGTAGTTCTTCTCATGAGGTTTCAACTAACGAGAAGCATATGCAATAACTCTACCCTCCTGCATCAACACACAACCGATCCCAACTCTCGAAGCATCACAATACACGGTGTAGGAACCTGAAGCTGATGGCAAAACTAACACTGGAGCTGTGGTCAAAGCCATCTTGAGCTTCTGAAAGCTCTCCTCGCACTCGTCCAACCATACAAATGGTGCACCCTTCTGCGTCAACTTGGTCAAGGACGAAGCAATAGATGAAAAACCCTGGACAAACCGGCGATAATACCCTGCCAAACCGAGGAAACTCCGAATCTCCATGGCTGAGGATGGTCTAGGCCAACTCTGCACCACCTCTATCTTCTTTGGGTCAACCTGAATACCATCACTAGACACCACGTGTCCCAAAAAAGCCACAGACCCAAGCTAGAACTCACACTTGGAGAACTTTGCATAAAGCTTCTCCTCCCTTAATCTCTGTAACACTACTCTAAAATACTGAACATGCTCCTCCTGGATACGCGAGTGCACCAGGATGTCATCAATAAAAACAATCACAAAGGAATCTAGATACAGCCGGAACACGCTGTTCATCAAATGCATGAACGCGGCTGGGGCAGTAGTCAGCCCAAAAGACATAACTAGAAACTCATAATGCCCATATCTCGTCCTGAAATCTGTCTTCATAATGTCAAAATCCCTAATCTTCAGTTGGTGATAGCCTGAACGTAGATCAATCTTCGAGAATACCTTCGCTCCCTGGAGCTGGTCAAACAAATCATCAATGCGCGGTAGAGGATACTTGTTCTTCACTGTCACCTTGTTCAACTGCCTGTAATTAATGCACATCCTCATTGTGCCATCTTTCTTCTTGACAAACAAGACCGGTGGATCCCATGGTGACACACTCGGGCGAATGAACCCCTTATCCAGGAGTTTCTGAAGCTTCTCCTTCAATTCTTTTAACCCGGTCGTGATGGCGCCCAGCACACTACTAGGCATGCCCGACTATTTTTAACGACAACTCCCTTTATTAAACAGATGAGGATAAAAGCCATTTAAGTCAAAGGTCTAAAATATCGATAACAGTGCAGGAAAAATCCAACAAAATACCAATACAGCCCAACAAGGACCCGGTGTCACGAACATGAGGCTCTAATATACAGAGCAACATCCTACTACAAAGTCTGTCTAAAAACTGAGAATATGGAAATAAAAGGATAGGGATAGAAGGGAGAATCATCGGCTGCGAATGCCCTGCAGCTACCTCAAATACTCCCGAAATAAGAATTCTAGATCAACTGGATCTACTCAGCCTGAGACTGCCCTGGATCTGCACGCAAGGTGCAGGGAGTAAAGTGAGTACTCTGACCTAGTGAGTAATAAACATAACTAGAGTCTGAAAGTAAGAAAATGCAGAAATGCACAAGGTAATCTATATATAATAGTTCATATCCAAAACAGTGGGAACAATATACAACAAGTAATACAGTTAAGAAATAATGCATGAAAAAATGCAACACATATAACGATACACTCTAGTACCCGCTGCGATGTGCAGCCCGCTCCACTTATTTAACATCGACGGCGCTCACTGGGGGTGTGACTCCGGAGGGGCTCCTACAGCCCAAGCGCAATATGTGCCATGTCGTGGCATCAAATAGGCTCACGGCCTCAATATCAATATATCATTGCTGCGACGTGCAGCCCGATCCATAACAAGGAAATCATCCTCACAGTCGGGTCCTCGACCTATCTCAGTCAAATAAATGCATAGCCCATCGGGCATGACATACTATCAGGATCTCAGCCCTCTTATCCTTTTTCATTTAATATTCATGATTTAAAAACACAGTTCTTTTATTATTTTTATAAGCGAAGCAGTCTACGAAGCTTTGCTTCTCCCCTGTAGTCGTAATACTCGGCTTGTCGATATGCACATGAGTGAGGTAAAACACATAAGATCCCCTAAGGATTCTATAGGTCGGCACAAGGCCCCAAACACGGCAATAAGCCCAATTCACAGTGACAAGGTATGCGTCTCAATCGCCCATATAGTAGAAATCACACTCGGGATGGACCAAGTCTCTATCCCCAATAGTAAACGACCCCGCACTCACCGTGGAATGTGTATCACGCCTCAATATAGCATTACGATATGAAAGTTCGGTGTTTCAAACCCTCAGACCACAGTTACATCAATTACTCACCTCAAACTGGTTACAGAACTAGTCCGCAAACCTTTTCCTCTAGAATCAACCTCCTCGCGCGCCGAATTTGGCAAAAACCACAAGGAATACGTTATAATAAGCTAATGTAACATAACCCAATCAAAAGAACTCGAAAAACACGATGTTGGCAAAACCCGAGCCCTGGACCCACTTCTCGGAATCTAGAAAATTTTACATCAATACGATCCTTATCTCGCCATGAGTTCATACATACCAAATACACAAGAATCGAAGTCCATTTGACCCCTCAAATCATCAATTCAAACTCACTTAAGTTTCAAGCCCTAACCTCCATTTTTAGCATTAAATCCTTTGAATTTCAGTGTTTAATCCATGATTTTACACTACATAAACATAATCCGAGTCCAATAGTTCATACCTGATGAAACCCCTTCGAATTCTCTCCAAAATCGCCCAAGAATCGGCTAAGCCGAAGTCCAAAATGTTTTCCTTCTCTTTCAAATTCGTGAAACACTATTCATTTAATACCCAGGTTGATTTCCGCTTCTGCGGTTATTTTACCGCACTTGCGGTCACCGCATTTGAGTCCAAATGACTGCTTATGCGGTCTGACTTAAATCTCCGGGTACCGCTTATGTGGTCTAGAACCGCTTCTGCGGTCGTCGCATTTGCGAACTTTTGTCCGCTTCTGCAAAAATTACCAAGCCTCCAGGAACCACATTTGCGACCTCCCCGCAGTATCTGCGAAACCGCCTATGCGGTCCCTTTTTCGCAGATGCGGAAATGACAGAACCAGCAACTTCAAACATGCAACAAACTCTGAATTCTCCGTTTAACCACCCGAAATCACCCCGAGGCCCCCGAGACCTCAACCAAAGGCACATATATGATATATTACCTTATTCAAACTTGCTCTAATCATCCAATCACTATAGTTAACATCAAAATCATCAAATTTCACCAAATCAAAGCCTAAGTTCTTCAAGAACTTCCGAAATGCACTTTCGATCAAAAACTCGACCAAATGACGTTGTCAAGACCCTAGTTCACCAATTGTGAACATATCATGACGGCACCTAGTTTTCATTAATAGGTAAGCCTAACACATTGCGGAAGTAACAAAATTTGCAAAATTTGTAATCAAAAGCTAAATAACATGAGTAATGTATACAGTTGCTGCCTGACACATACACTTTAACACTTTAAAAATTTGAAACTATCCCAAAGACCTGGAAATCCACAGGCAACACAGGTTAAGAATGATACATAATACTGCTCTAATCATCCAGAAAGTCTATATCAAGAAAGAACAGAATAGCATCTAGCTAACTAAAGCGTAGAGTGAGAGGGAGACTCTCCGGTCTGCGGACGCAACAGATATACCTCAAGTCTCCGAAATGCTCCCTGCAGCTACTGATAATGCGCCTGCGTAAAGGTACCTGGATCTGCACATGAAAAGCATGCACAGAAGAGGCGTGAGTACACCACAGCGGTACTCAGCAAGTGCCAAGCCTAACCTCGGTTGGTAGTGACGAGGAAAGGTCAGGGCCCTACTGAGACAAAAATAATACAATAGCAAAATATTAACAGTGTTGAATTCTAACGAAACTAATGAACGCAACAGTGTAATAAGGCAAGTCAATGAGATAATAATACTACAAAGACAGAACAGAAACACATAGTAAATACAGCTAAATTGCAGGAATGCCAACGAGGGTCTCCCAGGATACCGTCCTGTAGCCCTTTCCTCAACTATCCAATGGATCTCCCGGGATACCGTCCCGTAGTCCAACTCTCATATCAATATCAAAGGATCTCCCGGGATACTGTCTCGTAGTCCAATCATCAGTTTGCAGGGGATCTCCCGGGATACCGTCCCGTAGTCCCAAAATAAAAGTGCAGGGGGATCTCCCGAGATACCGTCTCGTAGTCCCAAAATAAAGGTGCAGGGGGATCTCCCGGGATACCGTCCCGTAGTCCCAAAATAAAAGTTCAGGGGGATCTCCCGAGAATCAAACCCGTAGTC
>MU745820.1:41850-62835 GCA_026770625.1 Nicotiana glauca
TGAAGTACAACAATACAAGGCAACAAATAATACTGGCCTAACATGCTCCACGTAATCACAGTTAAGGCAACTTAAACAATTAGGCAACTTGGATCAATTAACATGCTCTTCTACACTAGCACAAGCTATAATAGCAAGTGGGATAAAGCAAATATGAAAGAAAAATCCAATTCCAGTATTTAAGTAAAAATTCGGGTTTCAACAATTAGCTTAAGACGTGCTCGTCACCTCACGTACAAGGCATCCAATTACCAATTATCACATCCTAAGGGACGAAGTTCCCCACACAAGTTTAGGCAAGCCACTTACCTCGAACCGGTGCGAAATCAACTAGGAAACGATGCCCTTGCCACGAGTATCCGACCCCAAATGGCCCAAATCTATTCAATTCAATTACATATTGTAAACAACCGATTCCACTATTAAAATTAAAGCTAGGGCACGAAAGTAGGTAAAATGACCAAAATGCCCCTCCAACCAACGTCTCAGAATCGAATAATTTTCACATTTTCAGAACCCTCGTACCCTCACGAGTCTAACCATAATCTCCCAAATCAAAGGTCAAATGCCCCCTCAAAACACAATAATTAGGTCTAAGAAGTTTCACCCATTTTTTCCAATTTTAGACCTTGAATTTGAATTCTAATGGTTGATTTAGCTATAAAATGATGGAATATAACTAGAAAGGATCAAAGCAACGTTACCCAATGATCTTCTCTTTAAAATCCACTCAAAATCTCCTTCTCTCGAGCTCTCAATTGATTTTTCCAACTTTGAAATAAACCCTCGGATTTTTCCCTTATTAGAACAGTCATTTCCGCTTTTGCGGAAGGAACAACCACTTTTGCGGTTCAAATAATGAGACCAAAGTCCGCTTCTGCGGACAAAGGACCGCTTCCGCGGTCCCGCACATGCGAACCACGAGCCGCTTCTGCGACCCCTTACTAATCTACGAGTTCCACTTTTACGGTCACAAGAACTGCATCTGCGGTTCAGCCTTTGTGGTAACTGGACTTCTTCTGTGGTTTGTGAAGACCATGCCCAAACTGCTTCTGCGGACAGCTAGGCCGCTTTTGCGGCTCCGCTTCTGCGGTTCCCAAGCCGCAGAAGCGAAAATACCAGAAGAATAAATATAGCAGCTACAACCAAACTTAGAATTTACCCCGTCAACCACCATTGTAAAATAATAAAGAAATCATTTTGTTTGGAATTTTTGGGAATAATTCATATATAGGGCAAAAATCACGTGCTCACACTTGTTTCTTGTAACTGTTCCATCTTCATCAAGTTTGTTCCTGAAGATCCATTTTATGCCAATGACTTATCTGTCCTTGGGTTTTGGAACTAGATGCAAGACTTGACTTCTTTCAAATTGGTTGAGTTCATCTTGAATAGCATTGACCCAATCTGTATCCTGCAAAGTCTCACAAATACTTTTAGGTTCAATAAGAGATAGAAAAGCATCAAATGCACACATATTCTTTAGTTGAGATCTAGTTTTGACTCCAGATGTTGGATCAGTAATGATGTTCTCAATGGGATGAGAACTTTGATACTTGTGGGATTTCACAACCCAATGGTTTCTACTAAATGTTTCTCCTTTGTTCTGTTGCTGAGGAACAAGTTCATGAACAGGTTCTTTTAGAGAAGTTGTTTCAATTTCTCCTTGATTAGTTCCCCCTGTCAGGTTGCCCTGTTTAGAAGGAGCTATTCCATCACCTGTTCCTTCTTTTGATGCCACTTTGACTTGTGCTGTAGATTCAGTCAATTCTTTTACCAGTCCAATGGCTTCAGCTTCACGTTCCTGTCTCTCAGAAAGAATGTTAGTTTCATCAAATACAACATGCACACTTTCTTATACACACAAAGTTCTTTTATTGAACACTTTATATGCTTTGCTATGTGAAGAATATCCCAAGAATACTCCATCACCACTTATGGGATCAAAATTACCTAGGGAGTCTTTTCCATTATTGTGCACATAGCACTTGCAACCAAATGCCCTAAGATGGGATATGTTTGGTTTTCTCCCTTTAAGTAATTCATAGGGAGTTTTCTCAACAAGAGGTCGAGTCATGCATTTATTGATTATGTAGCATGCAGTGTTTACAGCGTCTGCCCAGAAGCTGTGAGGTAATTTACTAGAAAGAAGCATGGTCCTTGCCATATCATCAAGGTTTGTGTTCTTTCTTTCAACTACTCCATTTTGCTGAGGAGTCCTAGGGGCAGAGAAGTTATGATCTATACCATTTTCATCATAGTATTCAGAAAATTTTGCATTTTCAAATTCAGTTCCATGATCAGACCTAATGGATGAAGTTGATTTCTTTATTGTTTCTGAGTTTTTCTAACAAAAGTAATAAACATTTCAAATGCTTCATCTTTAGATGTCAGAAATAGTACCCAGGTAAATCTAGAATAATCATCAACAAGTACCATTACATATTTCTTTCCACATCTGCTCATGGTTCTCATTGAACCACAAAGATCCATATGAACCAGTTCCAATGTCTTGGACGTACTTACTATTTTCTTGAATTTGAAGGATGACCTTACCTGCTTCCCCGTCGCACATGCCTCAAAAACTTTGTCTTCCTTGAACTTGATATTAGATAACCCTATCACCAAGTCCTCAGAGACTATTTTTTTTAGTTGATTTAGACTGGCATGACCAAGTCTTTTGTGCCACAAGAAGGGATCATTAACTAACACACTTAAGCAAGTGAGTTCATTTTCTAAAAGAGTTGAAAAATCTACAATGTAAATATTTTTAAATCTTTTTCCCTGCAAAACAATCTTGTTAGTGGTAAGGTTAATCACAAAGTATTTGGTAGAGGTGAAAGCTACAAGGTTACCTCTGTCACACAGTTGTGACACACTTATTAGGCTATATTTCAAGCCATCTATCAAGTAGAAATTCTCAATGGAATGAGAGTTTGTCTTACCTACCTTTCCAACCCCAATGATCTCACCTTTCTTTCCATTACCAAAGGAGACATTTCCTCCTTTTAGGTCCTCAAGTGAATGGAGTTGTCCTTGTTCCCAGTCATATGTTTTGAGCAGCCACTATCCATATACCATATTTGGCTCCTCCCTTTCACTAGGACCTGCAAAAAGAAATCAGGGGTTAGTCTTAGGAACCCAAACTAGTTTGGGTTGTTTTCCATGAGCAAAAGGATGAATCAGATTCTTTCTTGCCCAACTTGGCAACTTGTGTTTCTCTTGAACAAAAGCTTTGTTCTTTTGACTGGCCTTTTCTTTTGCATTGCCTTTACTTTTTTTTAATGGCCAGTCTTGCCACAGTGTGTGCAGATTTTATTCTCAGGAAGTGTGAGGTACTTGCTTTTAGGGTCCCATTTTGGAGCTTGAGTCCCATAACCAAGTCCTCTTTTGTTGCTACCGTGATGCTCTTGCAACCAAAAAAGTGCATCAGAAGCCTTGTTCCACTTGCAAGTTCTGTCTAGTTCATGTTTCACTTTTCCTAGATCTTCTTTTAGGACTTTGATCAATTCATCTTTCTTATACATCTCATCTTTCAATTTTCCTAAATTTTCTTCTAGAGTGAGATATGAGTGATCAGCCTTCTTTTTTCCTGTTCCTAGTTTTAGTTTTAAATTTTCAGATCTAAGTTCTAGGACTTCTTCAACTCAGCATTTTTGTTATCACTTCATCAGCCCTAGACTCTAGACTCTTGCATTTTGCTTTTAAAATCACATACTCCCTAGGCAGAACTTCCTTCTCATTGTTAACTATCTCAGACTCATCAATGAAGTCTAATAATAGCTCAGCCAGCCTTTCTTTAGATAAAAATTTAATCTTGTCTTTGAGATGCAGAATACTTACCTCTTGCTCATCATCTGATTCTCCGATGGCCATAAGAGCTTGCTCTTCTTCAGCTTCATCTTCTGAGTCTTCATCTGAGGTTTCTCCCCAAGCAGCAACCATAGACTTGGTTGAACCTTTGTTCCTTTTTGGTTAAACCTGTTCCTTCTTCCTGTTCCTTTGTTCAGCCCTTTCTTTCTTCCACTCAATTTCCCATTGAGGGAAATTCTTGATCATGTGATCAGTCTTACCACACTTATAGAAACCCTCATTGGTCTGTTTCTCAGGAGCTCTTGACTTGTTGAAGGTTGTATTTCTTGATAAACCCTTTCCTCTCATCAGGTACTTTTTGAAATCTCTAGTGATCATAGCCATCTCATCATCTTCCAGATCTGAACCTTCAGCAATTCTAAGAGCTAGGCTTCTCTCCTTCTTGGGTGTGTCCATCTTCATGGTTTGCCTTCTTAGTTCATAAGCAGTAAGATTTCCAATCAGTTCATCCAGTCTGAGAGTAGCCATATTCTTGGATTCCTGAATAGCAGTGATTTTGCTTTCCCAAGCAACTGGAGAACTCTTGTCAAGATTTTCTCAACCTTGTCATCTTCAAGAATAATCCTTCCAAGAGATTTAAGTTCATTTGTCAGCGTAGTGAACCTAGTATACATCTCTTGGATAGTTTCTCCATCCTTCATAGTAAAATTCTCATATTGAGAATACAGCAGTGTTCCTCTGGATCTTTTCACTTGAGGTGTTCCTTCATGAGCCACTTGCAAAGTGTCCCATATCTCCTTAGCAGTAGTACAGCTTTGGATCCTACTGTACTCATCTGGACCTAGTCTACATACAAGCCATTTCTTGGCCTTAACATTTTTATCCCACTCCCTCAAGTCTTCAGCAGTGCAGTCAACCCTTGTCTTTGGCACATCCACTCCTTCCTCATTCTTCTTTGTGGTTGCTAAAGGACCATCAGTGACTATGTACCAGAGTTCATAGTCTTCTCCTATGATGTGATCCCTCATCTTATTCTTCCATAAAGAGTAGTACTGTTCATTGAACAGTAGAGGCCTGGCAGTGGACTGCCCTTCCCAGTTCCCAGGTGGAGCACTCATGTTGATCTTTTCCTAAGGTGTTATCCTCTTCAAGGATAACCCGCTCTGATACCAATTGATGTTCCAAACGTCAATACCACACAAGAGGGGGTGATTTGTATGGTACCCAATTTTTCTATCTAGAAGAACCTGGTTCTTCTAGGTGTTCTAACTACTACTGTTGTGGAATTAAAAGTACAGAAAATAAAGAACATAGAGATTTTTACATGGAAAACACCTGGCTCAAAAGGTGAAAAAACCACGACCTACTACTCTGTAGGATTTGCCCAAACATCCACTAAAATCAATGAGCCAAAACAGCATTTACAAAACTCCTGTAAACCTAAGGATTAACCTTAATCCCAGTGTGGAACACAGCCTCAACTGTTGTGACACTTTCAAGTTAACTCTAATTTGAATACTCAAGGTACCTAATACAATTACTTCTATGAGAGCTGGAAAGGTACAATTTTAAACCACCTACTACAATTGAAATAGAATAAGAATAAACACAATAGAACTGGTTCTTCTATCTCGTTCAAGTAGCTTCAGGAGTGCACACTTAAATCTCACATAAATTGCTTGCAAAATTGCCTAGATCTTATGCTCTCAATTTAGTTTAACTTCTGCATATGTGCAATGCCTGTAAAAGAGAACAATCACAGTTATTTAATGAGTTAGTAATTAGAGTTTGATTGAGACTCAGTTGCTGATCCTTCATTGAATTTGAGTCCTAGAACAATAAAAACTCCAACCCTTATCCTTGATCCGGATTAAGTTCTCTTTACATAAGGAGACTTCATCTCCTTATCCTTTATGTAACCTTTTCGATCAAGTCAGAAGATATTGTTGCTTGATCCCTGAGACTTATCTTTTTCACGTGCATCTCACATGTATAAGTAGATAACCATTGTGTCTCACATGATAGACCTGGTCCATGACTGAGTTCTTTTGTCAATCTTCAAAACTTTATCTGAACTTGGGCCAACAGATAACCAATCCATGCCCAAAATAACATCAAAGTCCACCATGCTCAATAGCAATAGATCAATTGGGCTCTCCAGACCCCCAATAGTCACAACACATGACCAGTTCATACGGTCCACAACAACAATATCGCCCATCGGGGTAGACACATGAACAGGTAAAGAAAGAGACTCCCAGGGCGCACTCAAATAGTGATCAAAATATGAGGATACATAAGAATAGGTGCAACCAGGATCAAATAATATTGAGGCATCTCTGTGGCTGACTGAAACAATACCTGGAATGACAGCGTCTGAAGCAATGCCATCTGTCCTACCTGGAACAGCATAAAAACGAGCATGGCCACCGCCTGATCGACCTCCACCTCTAGGGCGACCCCTGGCTTCCTGATCTCCACACCTAGCTGGGTGGGTGGGTGGTGAAGTAGCTTGAGCAAAAGTTGAGGGCCGACCCCTCTGTTGATGCTGACAGCCACAAAGTCGAGGGCATTTCCTCCCATATTCTTAAACTCTCCTCACTCATAATAAATACCCGATGCTGGAGATGGGGAATGAAGGGAACCCCTCGCACCAGAGTGACTAGGAGATGCACTCGGCGCAGAAGAACCCTGAGCTGATAGGGCATGAGATGAACTCTGAGCTGGGAGGGTGCTGAGTGAAGACTGGCCCTGCTGAGACCCATGATGACCATGGCCTGAAGATCCCCCACGATACTCTAGACGGGCTGACTGAGCAGGCCTGAAAGAACGACCTCTACCATGCTGGAACTGGCCCCTCGAAGGAGCACCACTATAGCTGCCCAATCTACGAGGCCTTTTGGCCTTTTTCTCCTCTCGCTCTCGATACCGAACTGACTCGATCTCACGAGCGATATCCACCACCTCCTTGAACGTAGCACATAATACCCTCTCTCTAGTCATTAGAATACGGAGATGGTAGTTATGGCCATCCATAAATCTCCTGATCCTCTCACGATCTGACGGAATCATCCAAATAGCATGACGGTCCAACTGTGAAAACCTCATCTCATATTGGGTCACGGTCATATCCCCCTGCGTCTACCACTCAAACTGTCTACGCAACTCCTTTCTATGAGGGGTGCTACACCGACAGTCCTACGCCTCTCGATGTAGGCCTAGCGACAAATAAATTTGGAGAAATTAGAATGCTAAATGCCTCATTTTATTGATGAAAAATAAGACGAATCCCAAAATGACACTAAATAACAAGAAATAAAGATGTCACTATTAGCCATAGGCCTTATTACATTTGCAAAGCAAAAATAAACTCCTATCTCTTGGTCCCGGAAGGACCTTCCCTAGACTCGGCAATGTTGGCTCCCTCGTACAGTTCTCCCAACTCGCGCAATCCTAGTAGCAAGTAGGCCCTTGCCAAATGTCCGTCTTCATTTCCTTCAGCAACCCAGCAATCTTCAACTCTCTTTAGAAACTTATTTTCCAACTCCACTATACCCCGCTCCAAACAGATTAGTCATTTTTTGGTGCTGACAGCCAAATCTTTCCATTCTCCAATTAGCTTTTGGTTGGCTTCTTGTATTTCTCGGTGCTCATTCTCAGATTCCAGCATCCTTTTGCGTAGTTGGTTGTACTGTACCTGCGCTTCAGCCTTTTCGTCAATAATTATATGACCTCAAACAATTTCGAGCTGACACAAATTGTTGTGATTGTGTTCCAACCGCCTAGGTAGTGTGGAGTACAACCAGCATGGTAGCGATCTGGCTCAATGGTGTCTTTTCCCAAGACAAATTTTGCTATGCCACATATGCTGAGCCTGGCACTTGTACGGAAGTGTCGTCATCCTGGAAGTCGATTCAAAAGTAGCTCATCTTGTCGACCTTTGGTATAACCCACTTTCTACCTGCCTGTCTCATAACTCAAATAGGTACATATGGGTAGGTCCTCCTTAAACTGATTAGTACTAGTAATGGCGCATCCCTAGACCGTATGATGAATTCTTCAATAGGAAACCACTCAAACATTCATTGTACCCGGTTTTCAGTAAGATTGTCGAAGAGTTCGACCCATTCTCTAGCATTCTCTAGCTGGGCGAACATGTTGGGCATATAATTCATCCGCTTTGGGTGACGAAAAGCGATATGATCATCCCAGTCTCTACGATGTATTTCCGGCCGGTATTCACCCCTTTGGAGATGTTCCATGAGCCACAACTGGAGTAGCAAATTACATCCCTCGAAGTGTTTGGCCCCTTGTTGACATTTTTCTAAGGCACAGTATATTTCCGCAACTATCATTGGCGTAAGGCTGAATGGCTGCCCGTTAATTCCTTCCATTAAGGTCGTAGTGACCATGGCCAGTCTGGTGTGGATTCTTGCTTTCTTTGTTGAAAAAACTATCATCCCCAAGAAACAGAACATAAACACAAATACCCTTCGGTGGATGTGCCTCAATGAGGTGATGGAGAATTCGTCTGGATAGGTACGGTATGACTTGCTATGGCCGCACCTTTCATACAAATGGTCAAATGGAATGTAAGATTTCTCCAAGCATGTCAAATCGGGATTCTTCTTTAAACCCATCATCTTAAGAAAACCCCTACCCTTACGATTTTCCGGTATTAGCAAACCCGGAGTTTCCCATGGAATTCCAGCTAGGCCTCCTATTTCTTCAAGTAAGGGTGTAATTTCTATGTCCCCGAAGCGAAACACCAATCTATCACAATCCCAAAACAAAGTTGCAGCTTTTATGATCTTGTTGTTAGGTTGAATGTCTAGGAGAGAAGGTAGGTTTCCTAGATATTTTCTGACAAGAGCTTGATCACTGAAGTGCAGATCTCTCCACCAATTCAATAGTTTGGGGTATATATTGGTGACCATGCCGAATCTGGGGACTTTGTGCCTCATTTTCTGCAAAACAAAAGTTAGGCCTTTTCCCCCCACCAGACTCAACTATTTAACGTCAATAATTAGCATAAGAAGCATTTAGTTCTCTAAATAAATGCACAGAACGTGGTAGTGTCCATTTGGTGCATGCACAATTAAAAGAGAAATGGTTTCTATAGGGTATTAGACTTGGTACCCTTGAGTGGAAAACTCAAGAGGGAAAGGCACGGAACTGTCGACGGCACCGCTGATCGACTAGTTTTACTGCAAATATGCCTTTGCCAAATTTAGGGGGTGATAATATTGGAAGGGCTCAACAACTCATTCTAAGCGTTGCTATGGTATTTTGTTTGGCACTAGTGGAATATGATATTGAAAAATGCAATACAATAATTAACAAGTTGTCATGTAATTTCACGTTCATAAAGTAATGATTACAATAATTGCTCGTAATTGCAACAGTATTGAAGGAAAGCAGTAAAAGAAAGCATTAAAGAAAAGAAATAAAGAGCTAAGTCAGTTTCGTAGTAGAAAAGATATAAAGACATTAAATTAAGTCAATAAAAGTCACAAGCAATATGAAATGATATCCGCACACGACATCCCCAGTAGAGTCGCCATGTTGTCGCTGCCCCCTTTTTTCTAAAGGTGAAATTGGGTTTACGACTTTTGCGCGGACAACTCTATTCCTTTTGGAAATTTGGGTTTGAAATTTAGAAGAGACGTCACCTAATGATTAAGTGAATTAGGACACTAAGAAACTAAAAGAAAGGAAGAACCTGAGAACGGGTAAGGGCTTGAAATTATCTCAGGGGGGAGGTGTTAGGAACCCCCCAAGATCCACTAGTGTGGTTCTCGGCCATGCTACAATTGTGACTTTAAAGTGAGTAAACATACCAGATAATTTCCACATAACGATTACAAGTAGGCACGTATAAAGGTTAATTAAGCATGCTGAAGTTAGGGAATGGGTGATTTCATAGTTGTTTAAAAGAATGTCTAAATGCAGAAAAATGGGGATCAAGTAATGAATACAAATAATCAAACAAGGAAGTGAATGAGCAGAAATTTTTAGAGAAAAACAGTGCAGAAAATTTAAAGGGGATTTTTAATGACTGAAATGAAATACAAAATTTTAAGGAACTGAAAATTGACAATTTAAAGAAAAACAATAACGAAAGTACAAAGAGGGGAGGGGGTCCTAGGTTTGTGAAATACATGGATCATCCAAACAACACCTGATAACCAATTATACGCTTGGTGTTATCGCGTGATCATCATCTCCATGTTTACCCTTTCCCACCCCGTTAAGGTATTAGAGTGCGGAATAGTATCATTACTTATTGCATGCTATTACCGTCCCAATCCTATTAGTCCCGGATGCATTGAGACTACTAATCCTAAAGGGGATGGAGTTGGGGCTTTTCAGAAGTTTTAAAAGGATAAAAGTCTAGGAGACAAACAAAACACATAATCACATAGGGGAAAGGCAAACAACAGTTAAGGCTCAAACAAGCATCCTCACTCAAAGAAAAGTATATAGCATGACTTCAAATACTGGTTATTGTCTTAATTGAATTTAAAAGTGTTAAGACAGGCTGCTTTATCATATATTTTTTTAGATGAGGAGTTCGAATTAGCCTTGTTTGGTTGTAGTAGTTATCAAGAACTGACACAGTTGATTAATTACCTAATGGTTTGCCTAAGTGAGACCTATATGCATGATATCTAACAAAGCGCACTTGATTTTAAATAAGGATTAATGGTTTTATAAAGATCTGCAGATTTAAAATAGTTTTATGACTAGTTTTAGATGTATAGATAAAATAGACGACTGATTCGATTGTTTATTCCTATAGGCAGATTATCTAAGCGTTACTGGTTTTAAATGATTAAGCAGATGCAAGAATTCTATAGGCATGACATCTAGAATAAAGTTGATTTATTAGACCTATGATTGTTTGCCTAATGACAGATATGTGCAGAAGTGAAAGGACCTATGATCATGGTTTCTATATGCAGAGATGCAGAAGTTTATATATAACCTATAGGCATGTTGTCTATGTGAGTGCAGGAATTAAAATCCTATAGGCAAGTTATCTAAAAATGAGAATGCAGAAGTTTATAGGTACCTATAGGCATGCTCTCCAAGCGAATGCAGGAAATTGAAAAATCCTATAGGCAAGTTATCTACCCTTTGCATACAATCATTCCCATCCCTTTTCACTAGCCATCCCTAATAGTTATTTACAACATTATTACATAGCCGAATGAATTAAAATAAAGAAAGTAAAAATTACATCAGAAGTTCCAGCTACAACCAAGCAGCCTAATTTCAGATTTAAAGTCCAACAATATGAGATAAACCAACTTCCAGGGTCAAACTTCCAAAAGGCTTTCTCATCCTTTGGGTGTGTCAAAGTTCCAAGGAGCTTCAAGAACTCCAGGCAGTGCTTACACACAATTACATTGCAGAATTTAGAACATAGTGAAGTGTGGATTTGCCAGCCCTCAAATGTCCCAGTTCAGAGGGAACTCAAGGTCCCAAAGCAAGTCTCATAGGAGGGGGGCAGAACTTAAGAGTCTAAGAATAAGTATAAGTGCATAGGGGAAGGATTGGGGAGAGCCATGGCAGGCTAATGGTCATGCCCAGCAATTGAGAATGCTGGCACACCCTGACCAGCCTGTTAGCCAAACTTAGGAGTTAGGATCCATTGTGGATCAGGTTATGGCCTGAACAATAATTTGGATACTGCAGGCCAAGGACCTTAACTCAAACATATAGAAGGGAATATGGTAGGGATTCATAATAGAAACAGATGCAAGGAAGAACATAATTAGCATAGATCATTGAATATGAGCAGTAAAGCAAGCAAGAGTGTTGGAACCGTAAAGTAAACACATAGGGGTGAGGCATAAAACTAAATGAAAGACATACCAGTTTCAAAGGAAAACAAATAAGAAAGTAGTAGTCTTGAGAGAGCCAATTTGCAAACAAAGTGATTCCAAAAGGTCTCAAGCAAACCAGGGTGTTGATTTCAAAACAATAGTGCAGAAAAGTATGCAATTGGATGTGTTTTTGTTCGTGTGAATCTCTGTGTTTGTAAAGAGGGAAGACATGTCTTCATATAATTTTGAAAACGAGCAGTGCATAGGCAAAGAATGCACGAACATAGAAATAACAATCAATTAGTGTTAATTAAGACAACTGGACCCCTTTTATTAAGGAGTCTAGTTCAAACAGTTAGTCAAGGCAGAATAAGGAAGAGAAATCAGTTCAGTAAAACTAATTAGGGCAAAGAAACCACATAGTACATAAACAAGGCCAAATTCATAGTGGATAATTAAGGAAAGTTGGAGTAACAATGTATTTATATATAGAAAAAAGAAATAAGACATCAGTTCGAAAATCAACCAAGAGGATCCCGGATCCAATTGTAATCGGGAATCCAAAGTAACTAAGGAAAGAGTCATCTAAATATAGAAATAATTTAAAATTGTTACAGAATTACAGAAGGAATACACAAGATCATGTATTTAAGGAAAACATCACAAGCATTGGATTTTTACACAAGAAGACCAAGTTAACAGCCAGTAGGGTAAAGGAGGTTCAATCAAAAAAAATCAGTCATTAGCCTTATTAAAGGGATTTCAGAATCAATCACTTGGTTGGTGAAAACCTTTTGAAAGAAGAATTTTCTCATATATAACGCACACAGATCAAACAAAAGAGTCGTTTACTATAGAAAAAGAGTTTAACACTGAAAGTCTCAAAGTCACAAGCAAAAGAGATTCAAGTTCAATTACAGACTCACAGTGAGTTTGAAGGCCTAGGGTCCCAAAGTGGAACCCTGTGCCACTGTCAAAGAAACCCCCCGAAACCTAGGGTTTCGAATAGATTCAGAGGTGAGAAGACAAGGACATTGAGAGAGGCTCAGAAAGACTTATGAAAGACAAACATACACAATAGCAAGAACACTGATTCAAAGTCATGCTTGAGAAAACTTGGAATTTAAGCAAGCTTCAGAAGAAAGAGATGATACGAACTTAAACAAAGTAGGTAAAACATGCTTAGCAGGAACATAAGCAAAACTCATTAAGGTGAATAAAATCAGAGAGCTCAAACATAAACACACATATAGCACACAGTCATGCGAGCAAAAAAATAGAAGAGTCTTACATAATAGAGAAGAGACAAGAGAGCAAACTCAGGCGTCGTAAAAAAAACAATCGAGCACAAGACACACATAAAGAAGGAGAGTCGGAAAGGTATTTGAAGAAATCCTTTTTCAAAAACCCTAAAATCAGATTTGAGCGATTTTAAAAAGGAAATTTGGGGAAAACCTTTGAAAAGTCAAGCAAAGACCAGGCATGTCAAAGATCTAAAAGAAATAAGGAAGTATAGAACCTCAAATGGATTAGAAACGGAGAAAACCCTAGAACGAGAAAGGTATTAAGGAAAGTCAAATCCTAAGTCGAAGAGACTCATATTGCTCGAACACGCCGGAATAATGGCCGGAGAGGCCATATATCTACAGATCTGAGACAGATCTAAAGAGAGCCATTGAAGTCGGGCCTACAAACTTCGAGTAGCTTAGGCTTAACGATTAGAGAGAGTGAGCACAGGCCTCCCATGGCTTGGACTGCCATGGATTCCAGTGGAAACATAGTAGAAACATGTGGGAGATGATTAGGGTTTCAGGAGAGTTCGAGAGAGTTAGAGAGGAGAGGGATTTCAGAGGCAGCGGGTGAGTGAAAGTGATTTAAGGTTAGGGGTGTTTGTGAATTAAAAAAGGAAAGGATGAATAAGGGTCGTTGGTCTCAGAGATCAACGACCATGATGAAAGGGCAGCCGGGCGAGTTAAATTAATTGGGTCGTGGGTCGGATGATTTAGGAATTGGGTAGGTTTTAATTTGGGGCGGAATTGGGGGTTAAATTGAGGTTAAAATTGAAAGGAAATGAGGCTACAATTGAAATAGAAATGGGCTAGATGTTAAATAACCAATTTTCCCCTTTTTATTTTATAAAATAGCAATAATGACTTTAAAACCAAATTAAAAGAACTAAACTAATTAATAATATATAAATATTAATCCAAAAATATTGGAAATAATTTTAGAATTGCAAAATGCTGTTAATCGTTAAATAGGCTATAATTGCAATTATATGCAATTTAGCGTTAGAAATACCAAATAAATTCATAAAAATATACAAAAATCACCTTAATTATATTTTGGTATAAATATGAGAATAAAATAAGTTAATCACAAAAAGGATAATTTTTGGGAATAATTACTGATTTTGTACTACCAAAAAATGGGTAATAAATTGATTTTAAAATCTTTAAAAATTAGGGAGAAATACCAAAACTCTTGGGAATGCTTATATATGCATACAAATGCTATTTTGAAAGTATTTTGAGTATAAAAAATACATAGGAAAAATTGGGTATCAACACCCGTACTCCTTATTGGGTATTACTATTGCAATCGATCGTTTCATAACCTTGATTTGAGGTGTGAATTAGATGAGGTCAGCCACGCCCACCCTCCCGAATATCTTCATTCATAATCTTCCATCCTAGTGTGCCCGCACATCTGTCTCAACATCCTCATCTCTGTTACTTTCATCTACTGGATGTGTGAGTTCTTAACTGGCCAATACTTAGCCACATATAATATGGAAGGTCTAACCACCGCTCTATAAAACTTACCTTTGAGTACCAGTGACACTCTCTTGTCACACATGACTCCAGACGCTAACCTCCACTTCATCCACCTCACCCCTATATGGTGTGTGATATCCTCATCGATCTCCTCATTCCACTGTATAACCGACCCAAGGTACTTGAAATTTCCCATCATGGGTATGACCTTAGAGTCAAGCCTCACGTCTAATCCCGCTTCTGTCGACTCGATGCTGAACTTTCACTCTAGATATTCCGTCTGAGTCCTGCTCAACTTTAAACCCTTAGACTCAAGGGTCTATCTCCAAACCTTAAGCCTCTCTTTGAAACCGCCTCGCGTTTCATCAATCAGAACTATGTCATTAATAAATAACATTCACCATGGCGCCTCCCCTTGAATATGGTGTTATCTATCTGTATTGCTGTAAATAAATTAAATAATAATCTTTCTGAAAAACAGAAACAGAAAGTTAGTTGAAATTTAATTCCGAAAAATAGTAAATTTCTTCAAAAAACAAAACTGAAAATGTTGTAGGAACAAATCGAGCCCACTGAATACACAGTGTGTCCTTAAGGAAATTATTCCCCTCAAGTACTCGAGGTTCTGGAATATATCTTCCCAGGATAGAATGATTTAACTCACAGGAGTGTTGGTACCAAAAACGCCGATGATCAGCGAACCACTCGATGGCAGCATAACACACTGGAATTTTAGTGCAAAAGAAGAAGAAGAAGATGATAATCAGAAAATTCCGTAAGTAAATATTCTGGGATTTGAAAGTATATTTATATCCAACTTGGTGTTGTTTCTGAAGAGGTTTGAAACATTTCAGAACAGCCATAGTTGTTGGAACAGGTGTGATACTATTTCAGAACAACCATGGCTGTTCAAAATATTACGGGACCTATAAAACGGATTTAAAATAATCCGGGAAAGAAAAACGGGCCGGACCGGACCGGGTCGCGAGTCATGGGTTATTTTTGATTGAATTTTCTTTAATTAATTAATTAAATTTTTGAAAAGAATTTTGTCCAAAAAGATTAATCAATCAATCGATCTTTGACAAATCCAAATCCAAATCTAAATCTGAATCCGAAGCCGAAGCCAAGCCAAGCGAGCGACGATGACGACGGAGCGAGGCTTGCCTTCTTCTTAGCTCTTTAAGAGCTAAAAGATGAGCTTCTCTTTATATACACAAATATTTTCTTTCCTTCTACCAATGAGGGATAAAGTGCATAAGTGAAATGAACTCATTAAAAATTTCACTTCCCTCCATTTCTTTTCCCACCATTTTTCGAATGGCTATAAATTCAAAGGAATGCACGGATGTGGGTGTGTTTTACAAGCAATAATTGATTGTATCTGGATAAGTAGGTTTCCCTTTGAACTTTTCATAGTGAACTTATATCGGATATACTCGGTCAATCGGTTGATTTGATATCTTTGAACCATCGAGCTTTGTTGTATACCTAGACAACATAAGTCACACAATCAATCCTTAACCATCTATGGTTCGCACGGTTGTGTTCGTTTCAACCATGAAAACCGCTTGGTTTCATGAGTGCTTAGAGAATGGGCCTTTACTTTTATTCTCCTTGAAGCGACTTACACTTAAACTCACATAGGTGATTCCTAAATGTGTAATCCTAAAGACACACTATCTGGTCATATCCTGCCAGACTTAGCAAATCATTAAAAAGCTTTAAGTTTTATTGACTCATCAAAAAAGCCTTAATGCTTTACCTCATTTTGGAACATTGTCTTCATCACGAGAATGGGTTGAGTTAGTTGACAATGTTGAACGGTCATTCATAACTTTGTTTGATTTCTTTAAACCTAGCTCTTGGGATCTTTAGTCTGCTAGGTAGAGTTACTGCCATGATGACTTGTCCTAGGCTTTTAACCCTATTTCCTTTGGTGATCTTTCAACTGCCTCTCTAGATAGGCCTTTTGTAAATGGATCCGACACGTTATCTCTTGACTTTACGTAGTCAATTGTGATAACACCACTAGAGAGTAGTTGTCTAACGGTATTGTGTCTCCGTCGGATATGACTAGATTTTCCGTTATACATAACGCTCCCTGCCCTACCTATTGCCCATTGACTATCACGATGTTTACATATAGGTGCCAAAGGTTTGGGCCAAAATGGAATATCTTCCAAGAAATTCCGGAGCCATTCAACTTCCTCACCGGCCTTATCTAAAGCATGAATTCATATTCCATTGTAGAACGGGCGATGTACGTTTGTTTGGATGATTTCCATGACATTGCTCCAACCCCAATTGTGAAAACATATCCACTCGTGGATTTAACTTTAGATGATCCGGTGATCCAATTTGCATCACTATATCCCTCGATCACGGAAGGGTATTTGTTATAATGCAAAGCATAATTTTGGGTATGTTTCAGATATCCCAAAACTCATTTCATTGCCATCCAATGTATTTGATTGGGATTACTTGTAAATCAACTCAGTTTGCTAATAGCACATGCTATATCTGGTCGCGTACAATTCATGATATACATCAAACTTCCCAATACTCTTGCATAGTCTAGTTGTGAGTCACTTTAACCTTCATTTTTGAAGTTCATAACTCACGTCAATTGCAGTCTTGGCAATTTTGAAATCCAAATACTTGAACTTGTCAAGTACCTTTTCAATGTAGTAAGATTGTGATAATGCTAGACCTTGTGGAGTCTTGCGAATTCTGATTCCTAAGATCACATCAGCAACTCCTAAGTCTTTCATGTCGAATTTTCAAGCCAACATGCGCTTTGTAGCATTCATATCTGCCATACTTTTGTTTATTATCAACATGTCATCAACATATAAACAAACAATGACTTCATGACCTGGAGTATTTTTAATGTAAACACATTTGTGACACTCGTTGATTTCAAATCCATTTGCCAGCATTATTTGGTCAAATTTTGCATGCCATTTTTTGGGTGCTTGTTTAAGTCCATAAAGCGACTTAACAAGTTTGCACACTTTCTTTTTTTACCAGGAATCACAAAACCCTCAGGTTGTTTCATGTAAATTTTTTCCTCCAATTCTCCATTTAGGAAAGCTATTTTAACATCCATTTGATGGATTTCAAGACCACACACGGCCGCTAGTGACACTAATACCCTAATAGATGTTATCCTCATTACTGTCGAGTAAGTGTCAAAGTAATCAAGGCCTTTCTTTTTTCTATAACCTTTGACAACAAGTCTTGATTTGTTAATAGTCCCATCAGCTTTAATTTTCCGTTTAAAGATCCATTTCGAACTTAAAGGCTTATTTCCTGGAGGAAGATCAACCAATTCCCATGTATGATTATCAAAATTGATTGAATATCACTATTGACTGGCTCTTTCCAAAATGCTGAATCAGAAGACGATATAGCTGCTTTAAAAGTTTGAAGCTCATTTTCAAGCAAGAATGTCACAAAATCTGGTCCAAAGGACGTCGATGTTCTTTGACGTTTGCTACGCCTTGGATCTTCTACACTTGGAGTATTTTCCTTTGGTTCTTCCTGGGGTTGTTTAGGTTTTTCACTTAATGACTCGTTTTTAGTTTTATACGGATAGATACTTTCAAAGAATTCAGCATTATCTGATTCCATTAACGTATTAACATGAATCTCGGGATTATCAGATTTATGAACCAAAAATCGACATGCTTTACTATTTGTAGCATATCCAATGAAAACGCAATCTACTATTTTTGGTCAAATTTTAACCCTTTTAGGTAAAGGAACCTGTACCTTTGCTAGATACCCCCACACTTTGAAATATTTCAAGTTGGGTTTTCTTCCTTTCCATTTTTCATATGGAATAGATTGTGTTTTGCTATGGGGTATTCTGTTGAATATTCGGTTAGCTGTAAGGATACCTTCCCCCCACAAACTCTTTGGTAATCTGGAACTTATTAATAAAGAATTCATCATTTCTTTTAATTTTCGATTTTTCCTTTCTGCAATTCCGTTGGATTGAGGTGTGTAAGGTGCAGTAGTTTGATGGATAATTCTATATTCCGAACATATTTTTGCAAACGGAGATTCATATTCTCCACCTCGATCACTTTTAATCATTTTGATCTTTTTGTTCAATTGATTTTCTACCTCATTCTTGTATTGCTTAAATTCTTCAATTGCTTCATCCTTACTATTAAGCAAAAAAACATAGTAATATCTAGTGCAATCGTCAATAAAAGTAATAAAATACTATTTCCCACCTTGAGATGGTGTCGACTTCATATCGCAAATGTCAGTATGAATTAAGTCTAAAGGATTTGAATTCCTTTCAACAGACTTATAAGGATGTTTTACAAACTTAGATTCAACACATATTTGACATTTCGATTTATTACACTCGAATTTAGGCAATACTTCTAAGTTAATTAATTTCCGCAAGGTTTTATAGTTGACGTATCCTAAATGAATATGCCATAAATCATTTGACTCTAATAAATAAGAAGTTGAAATTTTATTCATACTATCAACAACTATTACATTGAGTTTGAAAAGGCCCTCCGTGAGGTAGTCTTTTCCAACATACATTTCATTCTTGCTTACAATAACTTTATCAGAAACAACACATTTGAATCTATTCTTTACAAATAAAGAAGTAGAAACTAAATTTTTCCTAATAGTAGGAACATAAAGAACGTTGTTGAGCATTAACACCTTGCCGGAAGTCATTTTCAGGAATATCTTCCCATAACCTTCAATCTTGGCTGTTGCATTATTTCCCATTGGAATTTCTTCTTCTGGACCAGCAGTAGAGTAAGTCGCAAATGCTTCTTTGACAGTACAAACATGTCGAGTGGCTCAAGAGTCAATCCACCACTCATTCAGATTTCCAACTAAGTTGCATTCCGAAAGCATTGCGCAAAGATCATCAATGTCATTATTCTTCTCCACTATGTTGTCTTGTCCCTTCTTCTTATCCTTTTTCGGGAGACGACAATCAGGGCTTTTGTGACCGACTTTTCCATAATTGTAGCAGCTGCCCTTGAATTTCTTTTTGTTCTGCTCCTTAGTTTGTCCAGAAGACCTCTTCCTCTTCTTACTTTTTGGAGCAGTCTCTGACTATATTATCTCCCATGATCGTTGAATTTACACGAGACTTCTTCTCGACTGTTTTGTTGTCTTCCTCGATCTTTAGACATATCACAAGATCTTCCAACTTCATTTCTTTGCGTTTGTGCTTCAGATAGTTCTTGAAATCTCTCCACGAAGGAGGCAATTTTTCAATCATATCAGCTACTTGAAATACTTCATTCACGACCATACCTTCAGCAATAAGGTCGTGAAAAATAAGTTGAAGCTCCTAAACTTGGGTTCCCACAGTTTGTTGTCTATCATTTTATAGTCTAGAAACTTGGCAACCACGAACTTCTTCAAGCATGCATCTTCTGTCTTGTACTTCTTCTCAAGTGTGTCCCATAATTCTTTTGAAGTATTCATTGCACTGTACACATTGTACAAGTCATCTTCTGAAGCACTTAAGATATAGCCTTTGCAAAGAAAATCTGTCTACTTCCACGCCTCAATAACCATGAACTTTTCATTGTCCGGCATGTCCGCAGCTGGCACTGGAGGCTCTTCACTAGTGAATTTCTGCATACCGAGTGTGGTAAGCCAGAAGAACACCCTTTGCTACCATCCTTTGAAGTTGGTTTCAGAAAATTTCCCCGATTTCTCAGCCGGAGGAATAACAGTGCGGCTTGACGAGGCTATCGTCGTTGCACCAACTGTCGCAGAAGGATTTGCATTTTCATTTGCCATTTCTTAATGTCAACAATAAAAGAAATCAATTAATGGCAAAACCAAAACAAAATAATACTGTAATTAATAAACAATACATAAAAATAACTAGTGTTTTTATATACTGTTTTACAGAAAAACGATGAAGTTTTTATGTTTTTCAAATCGTTTTCTGAATTTCAATAGCCTAATAAAGTTTTTACATCTTCAAATCAGTAAGGTGTAAAATTCTAATTTCAGTAAGAAGTATCTCGACAAATAAATTTGAGTTACGTACTTTTTAAGTCACTTATCGTATTCTGATATTTTGCGTATTGGCCTAGTCTAAAACCCGACTGAATTCTAATTTCTTTTAACATGCGAAATTTAGGCTTCTTTTTCTTCTTGATTCTTCTTCGATTATCCAAAAAATAAAATATTCATAAAAAGCTACTGATACATTTTATCCAGCTCGTATAGAGATTATCATAAATAAAAATGCATGAACTTATATCTAATTTGAGTCTCAATTAAAGCTGTCTAACGGGTGGGCCGGGTCGGGCCGGTCCGGGTCCAATTTTTTTGACCCGTCCGAGTTCCGGGCCGGGCCGGTTACGGGTTGAAATAGTAACGGGTTTAGCGGGCTGGGTTAATCCGGGTAAAAATTGAACCATAAGGGTTACGGGTTGAGGGGGCCGGGCGGGGCCGGGCCGGGTTTAGTGTATTTTTACTCTTTTTTTTGAAATTTTGTATAACTATTGTAAGTTATATTAATACTTTGTATTAATTAAAAGAATACAAGT
>MU745821.1:7286-44474 GCA_026770625.1 Nicotiana glauca
ATCCTACTTCGCAATATCTCCCTCTCAATTCGTAAGTGTGATTTTGCTCCGTTTTTGAGTTCGTTGGAATCCTGCAGTTTGTATTGCCACTGTTGCAGGAAGGTTTATTTCGTTTTATCCTGGGAGGATTTAATCCATTACCTTGGCAACGTGTGAGGGGGTTAAAATTTCTTAAGGACACACAAGGAAATTGTGGACTCGGAAATTTCTCATTCTTCTACCTTTCTTTATTTTCTAACAGTTTATTTTTAACACAGTAACGCCAACACTGTGACGAGAGAAAATTAATCCTACATCAAAATCATTCTCCAATATGATTAAAATGTTACACCAAGTTCCAGAAACTGGGATTCCCCAAAAGTTAATTAATGACAAAAGATACGTGGCTATAGAGCAAATTATATGAACAGATTTTGTGATCATGGACACGTGTCCAGAAGAATGAAGAAAGGAGGTGTGACAAGTATACGCTTCGACAATCCAAAGGTAGAGGTAAAATTACTTTAAGCAATTTTTTATTTTATTTTTGATCCAAAATATTTAATTTTTTTAAATATTAAGAAGGAATTAAATTTTTCTTTTCAACGTTGCTATTGGAATAAAGTGCCTAAAAATAGTTTGTTATATTTTTAATGAGCAAATTAAAACTAATATGGTCAATTTTATTATCACTTAATTCTAAAAGGTGAACTCCTTAGTATATATGAAAAGAGCAAAAAAACAAACAAAAAATTAAAGTAGACCGGAGGGAGTAATTACTAAGCCACCGATCTCCATAAATGGCCTAGCGGTTAATGAAATGCGTGAAAACTCTGAGGTTTTAGGTTTGTTACAGAATGAACCTAGACACTTTACACGATGAACATAAACTGTTTCTTAGTAGTGTACATAATTCATTTATAGATAGCAGATTTGTAAGAATCTCTTTAATTTCTTTCCTTAATTAGCACCTGATGTACATGTATATATATGTGTCACTGGAATGATATATCAATTTGATTCTTCCATACCTGTTAATGACAAGTTTCAAATTCCAATGAAGCAAAAATACTAAGCGATTTTTTTTATCTGCTCAAAGTTTAATAGGCAGAATTATCTGGTGCCTGTTATTGGTAGAAAATCACAAGTATATGATGAAATTAATCAAAATACGTGCTTAAAAAAGGAGAGGTTGGGAGTATGAAAGTGGAAGCAAAGTGCGAAACATTTCACCAGTGAGAAAGGGAGAAAGTAAAAGTAAGAAAGCATCAATGTCAACTTCTTCAATTTGTGGAAAGTGGGTTGGAAGAAGTCTTAACTCTTAGTTTTACTTCCCTTTCATTGCACCAAATTAACTGAAATGAATCATTAATATATATTTTAATTAAGAGATGCAAACCAAAGAGTTATCTACGACTCACTACTCTACTAATTGTCTTAAACGCCAGACGTGTTCTTGTTAGATCTGATTTTAATGATAAAAATAATAAATTTATTTTTTATATAGGAACTCATGAATAGCATTCAAGATTGAAAAAATTGATCAGCAAAGATCAAAGAACTCATGGATGTCATACAAGATTAAAGGAATCAATCAGAAAAAATTAAGGAAAGCAGATGTGATTAAAGGAATCGTTGATACATACGGAATCAATTAAGGCTAAACTGAAGGAATCAAATCAATCAAGAATATCGAAGATTAATCAATCAAGTATCTAAATCTAGAAGGATCAAGATTCAAGGATCGCACATAAGGGAAGTCACTAAAGCCTCTCGTCAAGTCAGACTCGTTGCTGAATAACCTTATTCTTGGAAAGAATCAATCTTTTTCCAAGGATCAAATCTCTTGGGTAGGCAAATCTCTCCAAAATTCAAGCCTGTATTTAAACTTGTATATGTACCTTAGCACACATACTTTGATCGAACCAAAAACCCTCTCTTTGTTCTATTGCAAACAAGCATCGTAGCTCTACTAGACCTGTTGTGTAACAAGTTAGAGAAGAAAGAGATAACAACACCGGTGAGACATTGTATCAAAAAGAAACGAGTGATATAGGAACTGAGTTATCGGTGTAGATCATGTCATTCATTGTGTACTCGAGAAACTCATTCACTGAAAGAGAACTCCCTTGCAACCCAAAGGGACTGGACTAGAATTCACATTGAATCCGAACCAGTATAAAAATTCGGGTGTCTTTAATTCCTTCATTTAATTTCTGCATCTTAAATTATGCTTTTACTGTTATTGTGTTATTATAAATAGTCGACTAATTAGAAAACTAATCAACTGGTAGCAATTAACTTTAAAAATATACAATTCACCCCTCCCCCCTCTTGTACTTTCAATTGGTATAAGAGCAAGGTTCACATTTTTCTTTTGCTTAACAGCTTATGAGAAAAGATCATGGAAAATCAAGTTATCATAGGAGCACGCTTCCAAGAAGGAACTTCGCAAGTAAGGCAACCATACTTCAATGGATAACATTTTTTTCCACTGAAAAGTGCGTATAGAAATAGATGCAAAGGCGTATGATGTTAAAGTTTGGAGAGTTATCGGAAAGGAAAACTATCCTCTGCCGGCTACCACTCAACCACTTGTTGATCCTGAAGATATAGATTTATATACAGATGAGCAAATGACGGCTGTACAAGTCAACAATAATGCGAGAAATTTGCTCTATAATACTATAAGTGGTGAAGAGTATGATAAAATCTCCAGTTGTGACACAGCCAAAGAGATGTGTGTTAAGCTTGAAGTTATGTACGAATGAACCAACAAAGTAAAGGAAACACATATCACCTGAAAGTACAAGAGGGGTTGAATTATATATTTTTATTCTTAATCTCTATTAGTTGACTAGTTTTTCAATTAGTCGACTAGATGCAATAACCTAACAGTTATAATAGCAGAATATAAAACATGGAAAGTAAGTGTAGGAATTAAAGACACCGGAATTTTATACCGGTTTGGATTCAATGTAAATCTTAATCAGTCACCTTGGGTTGCGAGGGAGTTCTCTTTTGTAAATGTGTTTCTTCGAGTACAGTGGAATTGACGTGATAGCTCAGTTCCTATAACACTTGTCTCTTTTGATACAATGCTTCACCAGTGTTATACTCTCCTCTTTCTCTAACTTGTTACACAGCATGTCTCAAAGAACTACAATGTTTGTTTGCAGTAGAGTAAAGAGAGGATTTTTGGTTTGATCAAAGTATGTTTGACTAAGGCAGGATGCTAAGTATAAATACTTTGGTAAAGCCCTCTTACTGACGAGATTTTACTACCCAAGGGATTTGATCCTTGTAAAGAGATTGATTCTTTCCAAGAATAATATTGCTAGTTGTTGCTCTTCCTTGATGAGAGGATATTGATCGTTTTCCTTCTACAGTTGTTGATGATGAGGGTTTACTCCTTGATTGTTGGTCCTTCCACAATTGGCAGCTCATCTAATCTTCTTACAGAATCCGGATTGAATGTGCTGGCCTTGATTGTTGCCTTAAGTTTAGGCTTGCAAAGATTCTTTCCATCGCAGTCGTCCATGATCTTTGCTGATTGATTTGTAATCTTTGCTGATTAATTTCTTTCCTTAAGAATCCAGACTGACTTCAGCAATCTTGTAGTAGCTCCTTGATTCCATGATATTCTCTGATTGATTTCCTGCACAGATATATTATTTGCATTATTAAAATTAGATCTAACAATCTCCCCCCTTTTGATGATGATAAAATAATATATATGTATAAACACTAGTTGACTTCCCTGTATTTTACTCCCCCTCAATGTATGCAATTGAGGTTCATGACACTCCCCCTCAGTTTATGTAGTTGACTAGTCCATGGTTGAAGTCGACTCTTACAACGGAGTATGCTACTTGTGCCACAGTCAACTATACCTGTACAAATACAATATATATTCTTCTCCCACTTTTTGGCATCAGCAAAGAGGGAATAAACCAAGAACTAAATAGAATATATAGTATTAAATAGTATCGTCAAAGTTCAATCAAAAACACCTAAAACAAGATAAAAACAGAGATTGTCCAATGGCTGATATGACAGCCCAAAAATAGCACAACAAAAAAATTGTCTTAATCAACCACATTAACGGCGTAGAAAATAAGTAAGAGTGTTGCAGATGGCCTCCTTCAATTGTTCAAAGCTACTATTTGTTGAGATGCTCACTCCATCCAACCTGTCATGAATTTCCCTGAAAGCTTTGACAGCATTCTCCCTAACTTTGAGAATAACAACTCTTATCTTTGACACATCAGACCCTGTTTCCTTGGTGATGGCATGAATGTCATCAACAGTAGACTGAGTGGCTATGAGGAGATTTTTGATTTCGGAGAGTTGAGTGTTAATGACACAAAGCTTTTAATCAAGATCAGGATCGCCAGGGCTAGGTTAAGAGGCAGGGGTTTTAGTTTTGGGTTCTATAGGAGCATGCTTAACTTCGCCTTCGTGCTTCTTAACCCAGGAATCCTTCATACTCTCATACCCCATACTTGCAAAGGCTGTAGAGTTGTTGGATTTTGAGATAGTAATAAAGGGATAGTTGGACGGGAAAATTTGATGAGATTCCAGAATGTGAGTGATGGCCATGCCATAGGGTAGACTGGTGGGATCTTCAGCACTTTCAATCATGAAATTGATGACCCACGAGGATAACTTGACTTTGATTTTGGTCACAAGGTAGTATACTAAGAAGGCGTCTCTTTGAGAAAAGGTTGAAAAAGAACCAGTGCGGGGAAGCAGAGTAGTTGCTACAATGTGAGCCAGGACACGAGTTTCGAAACTAACATTACTGGGACCTAACTGGTTGGGGAGGGAATCAGAGGGACACTAAGCAATACACTGTTTAGCTTGGTCAAAGGAAATTTTAAAATCATCGGGCCAGGTATTTTTGAAGAGCATAGGAAAACTAGAACATCGACACTGAAAAAGTGAATCAAACAGGGCACAATCAAGAACAATGCGCTTACTTAAGACTAAGGATTCCAACTTGTCAGGCTTACTGGAGCGGAGATTAGCATAAAATATCTTTACCAGGGGTTCATAGACCTTAGGCGGAGGAATGGAGATAAACCTAGCCCACCCTAGATGAACAAAGAGGTTTTTGACCTTACAATTTAGGGCTTCCATGGCGTCAAGGTCGACTACCCTTCCATGAGCAATGGGCTTGTCCTTCAGAGCAATGAAGAAATCCCTATTTGGAGAATCCTGGAAATTTAGGTCGGATTCTAGAGAGTCAGAGAGATCAAATTTTGATTTCTTTGGGGTACATGAAACAGGAGGGTCTTTCATATGGCATTTTCCTAGGGCTTTTTCGCCTAAGGTTTGAGAGTGATCAGACAAATCTCCCCGTGTTTGTTAAAATTTAAATGTGTTGAACTTTAAAAGAAAAGGATTGAAGTATCAAAAGATATAAAATTTGGACCTTGAATCAATTTCCCATTTGACCAGTAGCCAGACCAGTCACTTGTAAAATGTAACGTACTTTCGAACAACATGTTCATCCTTCGAAACTTTCAATTGCATATTAATTTCAACATTGCCAAAGACTGTCAGATTATTGATTTCTTCTCATTGTAATGATTAGTTTTGGTTTCATATGTTGCAATGTGCCCACATACTATTCCTATTTGGAATACACTTGAATGGAAACTTATCTTACTTCAAGAAATTTACCGTATCCAACTATAACATTACTACACAGTGATATTTAATGTAGGTTTGGTTTAGTCTCTTTATTTTCCAGCGAAATTCCCACTATAAGTTAGTATTCTCCTGCCGCCTCAACAAACCAAATCCTTTTAGAACTCCAATTATAGCGATTGATCTGCTTCCCACATCGAAAATTACTTCTCACAAGCCACCTTTAATAATCTATATAAGGATCTGTGCTCTCCAATTTACAAACATCAATTAGCTGCACAGCGCCATTGTAGGTTTGCCTTCGGCAGTTGGAAAATACTAGAAGGTAATTTTTTCTTCTTTTCTTGTGCTTTCTTCTTTGTTTTACTTTGTTGTCTCGTTTTTCTTTTTTTAAGTTTAAGCGAGAAAGATATGTTCTTGATCAACAAGATGATTCATGCATGAAGAAGGTATTCTTAGGATGTGAGGGGATGGGTAAGCATCCTTGCCGAATATCGGAGAGATTACTTTTATGGCCCGACTACCGGAGAGATTACTTTTATGGCCCGACTACCGGAGAGATTACTCTCTATGTTGCCCGACTACCGGAGAGATTACTCTCAATATGGCCCAACTACCGGAGAGATTACTCTCAATGTAGACCGACTACTGGAGAGATTACTCTCAAAATGGCCCGACTATCGGAGAGATTACTCTCAATGTGGCCGGACTACCAGAGAGATTACTCTCAAAATGGCCCGACTACCGGAGAGATTACTCTCAATGTGGCCCGACTACCGAAGAGATTACTCTCAAAATGGCCCGACTACCGGAGGGATTACTCTCAATGTGGCTCGACTACCGGGGAGGCCAACTTAAGGTGCAAATGGACTCATATGTCCACCTTAAGAAAAAGATTGGAAAGTTATAGTTCCTTTTAAGGACAAACTCGCGAAGAGGCGAGCTTAAGGTGCAAAGGGACTTATATGTCCACCTTAAGATTAGAAAGTTATAGTTCCTTTTAAGGACAAACCTGCGAAGAGGACAACTTAAGGTGTAAAGGGACTTATATGTCCACCTTAAGATTGGAAAGTTATAAAGCTTCAACTCGAAAACGACATCGACTTGAACACTTGGAAAACATTGAAGATTTGGCGGACTTTGCAGACTTCAACTCGAAGATTCGGAGGGCTTGAACAATTCAACTTTAAGATCGGCGAATTTGAAGACTGAAACTTGAAGACTGAAGGACTTGAAGACTTCAACTTGGAGGGATTAAATATTTCAACTTTAAGATCGGTGAATTTGAAGACTGAAACTTGAAGACCGGCGAACTTGAAGACTTCAACTTTGAGACTTGGAGACCAACAAACTTGAAGGTTTGGAGAACATGAAGACATAAGAATCCCTATAATTCAATGCAAATACTTGACATCCTCCTAAAATTGGCCCGTTGAAGATATCAATTTACCATGGAGGGTTTCCCCCTTTAAATCAAAAGAGATCAAAGTTCAATAGGAGAATGGCATTTTAGCTTGATCTTACATTCCTTCATACTTCATTCGAACAATAATTGGGGCAATATGTATATTTTGAACTTATGCGACTGAACTTAGAATGAAGCTTTAAGCTACCTACGTACCTAGGAGAAGAGGATCAAGTCATACCGTAGTTCAAACTGGGTAGTTATTTTTTGTCCTAACTTTTGCCTAGGCCGCCTCTTTCGATATTTTCAACCTAGAGGACTCTTTTTTTGGGCCGTACACAGTTTATACTCTTGTGGGCCAGGAGTGTAGCAACATGCAATTTAGGCTCATGCGTCAAGGAGCATTGTAACTTCAAGGATAATACTTCTTCAAAAACTTGCCATTGATATGGCCGATTCTCATGCTATCTGCATCAACCAGCTTGTAAGCCCCCACTTGAGTAAGCTTCTTGTACGACATATGACCCATCCCATTTTGAAGTGAACTTCGCTACAGGTTTATGGGAAGTAATTATGGGTCTTCGTACGACAAGGACTTGATCTCCTACTTGAAAGGATCTCGGGCGAACTCTTTTATTGAAGGCGCGAGACAATCTAGCTTGATAACATTCAAGACTGTTACCTCTTCTCATCAAGAGCCTCCAACTCTGCTAATCGAAGTCGAGCATTTTCTTCATCAGTGATCCCTTCTTGAATAGCTAGTCGCAATGAAGGTATTTGACGCTCAAGTGGCAAGACGGATTCGACTCCATAAATCAGTGAATAAGGAGTCCCCTGTGTTGGCGTGCGGTGAGTCGTCTTATATGACCATAGAGCTTCTTCCATATGGTCATTCCAATCTCGTTTGGATTTGGAGACGACTTTCTTTAGCAAGTTGCATAGAGTTTTGTTGAATGCCTCAGCTAGGACATTGGCGGCAACATTGTACATCGAAGAGTTACGTTGCTTGAAGCCAAAGAGATCACAAATCTTGTTCATCAACCTATTATTGAATGGCTTTCCATTGTCCATTATTATGTAGCGAGGAATGCCCAAGCGATAAATAATTTTTACTCAAATGAAATTTGCAACATTTTCCTTCTTTACTTCCTTGAGAGAAACAACTTCAGCCCATTTTGAGAAGCAGTCGGCTGAAACCAGGATATATAGGTGCCCACCAGAGGACTTTGGCAGTGGTCCAACAACATCCAATCCCCAGGCATCAAATGGCCAGGATGCCTCGGGTGCAACACTTCAGGAGGTTGGTGAATAAAATTCGCATGGAATTGACAAGCCTTGCATCTTCGAGTGTAGTCCAAGCAATCTTTTACCATCGTTGGCCAATAATATCCCATCCTTTTTATATGGAAGTGGAGCTTTGGTCCAGACTAGTATGACCTACATACCCCAGAATACGCTTCTTGCAAAGCTTGGAGTGCTTCATATTCCACTAAGCATCGCAAGAGTAATGACCTTCTGTATAGGGTATCTTTGTAGTAAAGGAAGCGAGGTGCACGACGACAGATTTCAGTTCTTCTACGTGGATTTTCTGGAAGCATCCCATAGCACAAGTAGTCGATAATGGGTTGTCGCCATTCTTCTTTCTCGACTTCAAAAACAGCGAAAAGATGCTTGAGTTCATTTTCTTCGCCTTAGGCCTCATTTGGCGGCGGTACTACCCATTTTTGGCAGGCAGTAACTTGCGCTTGATCAGGCAGGTTTAATGATGAAGCTAGGGCAGCTAAAGCATCAGCCTTCTTATTTTCTTTCCTTGGCACATGCTGAATAGTCACATCACGAGCCACCCCATTAATTTTTTAGCGTAATCATGATATGGGCGTAGTTCAGGCTTCTTAACCTCATAACTACCTAAAAGCTAATTGACCACTAACTGGGAGTCACCAAAGACTTGCAATTGCAATTGCTTCAAATCAACGGCCATTTGAAGCCAAAGTATTAATGATTGATACTCAGCAACATTGTTAGAACAGAGTTGTGTCAAGGTGAAGAAGTAGGCAAGACTTCACCTTGGTAAGTGACAAATACTACGCCAGCACCAGCTCCTCCAAGATGTGCAGCACCATCAAAGTACATCTTCCATGGAGGTTGAACTTCAACGACCATTGCATCTTCATCAGGTAGTTCGTCAGTTAGCTCCCAATCATCAGGTATCGGATGATCTGCCAAGAAGCTTGCCAATGCTTGCCTTTTTACAGCCTTTTGAGGGATGTACAAAATCTCAAATTATTGAAACTGGAGGTACCATCTCGCTAGTCGATCACTAAGAACAGGTTTTGACATCACGAACTTGATGGGATTTGCCTTAGAAACTAGACGAACAACATGAGCTTGAAAGTAGTGCTTCAACTTTTGAATTGAGAAGACTAGATCCAAAAACAACTTTTCAATTGGCGAATAATTCAGCTCATTCGGTGTCATCATCCTGCTCAAGTAGTAAAGAGAGTTTTCTTTCCTTTCACTATTTTCTTAGGCCAATAGTGCTCCAACAGACCTTTCTTGTGCCGCAATCTTTCCGGGTATAGGGGCTGCTAAAACTGGTGGCTTCATCAAGTAGGATTTAATGCTCTCAAAGGCATTACTGCACGCTTGGTCCCATTTGAAAGGGACACCTTTCTTCATAAGGCGACTGAATGGTTGACACCTCCCAGCTAGGTTCGAGATGAATCTCCTAAGGTACACTAAATTTCCTTAAAAACTTTTCAATTCATGGATATCCCGAGGCTCAGCCATTTTTAAAAGGCTTGATTAATTTCGATTCCTTCGATGTCGGACAATGAAACCAAGAAACTTTCCAGAAGTAACTCTAAAGGCATATTTCAATGGATTCATCCTAAGTTGGTACCTCCGGAGCAATTCAAATACCATCCTTAAGTCCTTCAAGTGGTCGCCCTTCTCTCTTGATTTTACCACAAAGTCGTCGACATAGCATTCGGCATTCTTGTGGAGAATATCGTTGAAAATATTCTGCATAGCCCTTTGGTAAGTAACACCAGTGTTCTTCAATCCAAAAGGCATTACCTTGTAGCAATAAATACCCGTTGGGGTACGGAATGCAGTAAGCTCTTCATCTTTTGGTGCAATACGTATTTGGTTATAGCCCGATGAACCATCCGTAAATGATATTGCCTCGTACCCAGAAGTAGCATCGATCATCAGTTCTGGAATGGGAAGCGGGAACTCATCTTTCGGACACGCATTGTTAAGATCCCTAAAGTTAATGCACACTCGAATCTGGCCATTTTTCTTCCTTACAGGGACAATACTTGAAACCCATGTTGGATGTTTAACTTCACGAATAAAGCCAACTTCGATGAGTTTGTTAACTTCTATTTCAATCAAGGGAACCAAGTCCGGCCTAAAATGCCTTTGAGAATGTTTAACAAGGCGGGAACCATTTTTGACTGTAAGGTGATGGACTGCCACTTTCGGGTCCAAGCAGGCATCTCTTTGTAACTCCAAGCAAAGACGTCCCTGAACTCCTTGAGTAACTCAATATAAGTGCTCTCTTCATCAACTTCTAGTAAATCACTTAGGTAGGTAGGTGGGTCTTGGCTCTTCATCGATGCCAAGGTTAACTTCTTTTAAGGCATCAACTATCGTCTTCACTCCTTCTTCAAGTTCAGGTGGAGCATCTTTCGCATCTTCATCTTCTTGAGGGTCCCCATCGTCGAAGGATATGCGAAAACATGATGAAACATGCTCCAATTCTACATTATCCTCTATCGAAGATGGAACACCATTCTCGCCTTGTACAGTGACACGATACGAAGAACCTACACTTTCTTCATCTTCGTCACATTCTTTAGTGTAGATGACAGTGTATGGCTTCACCTTCAGTACTTCATCACACGAAACCATGACTTTTGTTTGTCGCTTCATTCTAGAAGGAACACTTTGGAAATCTTTAGAAATCTTGTGAATTTTGGGTGAAGCGGGTGTTTTTGTATTTTGATAATTTCTTTGGAACTTATTCCCCTTCTTTAATGGACCCAATCTCTCAAATACGAAAGTTCTCGCATTTGATTTTCCAAGTCGATCAAAGGCAAAAGGCCTATTAGAAGTGACAGATTCATCTACTACACTGATATAATTGCTACTCGCCCTTCTTATTGAGATGCGCACTGGTGACAGTTGCTTGTATCCCAGACCTTTACGTGTTTTCCTCGTTGCAGCTTCTGATGGAAGCTTTCCTAACTTTGACGGCTCATTGGGATTGTATCCAGCTTTTTATAATAGCTTGTAAGCGTTAGGATCAAAACCATCATCTGTTCCCTTTGTAGGGAGTGCTACATTCTACAAACGATTTTGGGCTACAAACCCTGCAAGTGACTTTGAGGAAAACTTTACTGCCTCAATTCGTTTTACCGGAAGAGTTAACTCCCTTAACGTCTTGGTTTGGAGATTATATGTTTCTCCCTCGTTTTTCTTCCTTTTAGGGACATATTGGAGCGGGGGACTTACTTTCTTTCCATAAGACGCAATTGTCACACCTCCTTTTTCTACTACACCCCCGTAAGGGGTATAATAAGGGAGTTATTTCTAACTTGAATTGACAATCGAAACAGGATTTATTTATTTAAAGATTCAGAGTCGCCACTTGGGAGATTTATGGTGTCTCAAGTCACCGGTTTAAAATTCCGAATTGAGGAAAACAATGACTCTGTTAACAGTCCGCGAATCAGAAATTCGGGTAAGGAATTTTGTTAACCCGATAGAAGGTGTTAGGTATTCCCGAGTTCCGTGGTTCTAGCACGGTCGCTCAACTGTTATAATTTGGCCCATTATCTGATTTTAATACATCTTTAACCTATGGTGCAATTTTAAATTATTTACCGATTTTAATTATTTTAAGGAAAATTTCAACGTCATCTAAAACACGTCTTTGGACCGCACCACATGAAATGCACCCGCAGTCCGAGATACATTTTATTTAACGTTGTTAAGATTTGGATTTGGTTTCAAATGAAATGCACACCCGAGTTTAGGAAGGTAATTTTGAATTACGCGCCTAAAGCAACTACGCTTTTCAACTTTGCGAGGGCCATGGAAAATTCAACTAAATGGCATACCTCGATTTTTAAAGGATTAAAATTAAAAAAAATGAGGGCCACGCATTTCAAGATCTTATTTGGTACGGCACACCTCAAATTATTCTTAAAAGCTTCTACTGTTCAAAGTCGTTATAATCGGGTTACATGAAACAATTTAAGACCCTTTTACCTCAGAACATCCTTGTGGAAAATTTAAGTTGCAAGATTAATGACCAGCACAAATATCTTCAGTTACTTCCTATCGACTTTAGTGAGAATCGAATCCTAGAGATGGGTTCTAATGTGAAATGCAGTTTAACTTTAGGAAGCCCTTCACTAGAATTAAGTTCAAATAGCAGAAATCCCCTTAACTTCGGCTCTATTAAATCGAACAAACAGAGATCCAAAATATTCCAACTTCAACAACCCAATTAAAAAAAAGTAATTCATTTACCAATTAAGTACCAAGTCCATATGCTTCGCACTAACAATCTTTCCAAAATAACGACAACAGTGAAACAAAACTCAGTCTTAAAACCAAAGAATTAACCAAATAACTCAAGGCATGCTAGCACCACACTTATTGACTACAAACTAATAGAAATAGCAAGGAATTTAGGCTAAAATATCTGTCAAAATAACCAATGAAATAATAAACCAATCATAGATCCATCCAGAGAAGATAGATATCACAAAAATTCAACCTTATAGCAAACATAATATGAATTGAAATCCGAAAATTGGAGAACAAGACATTGACCTTTTAACAGCTAAATATTCTTCGATATATCAGGAAAAAATCTACTGTACATTTGTATGAACAAACCACGACCGGAAACGACACCGAGAAAATTAAACAAGACATCGAACGAACCTCGATCGGAAAATCAGAACTCAAATCGTAGAAAAATCGCAAGACTCAGTTGTAACTTTTGTTACTGTAATTGCAGAACATGCCTGCTGTAGGAACAGATTTGACATTTATTACATTGGATTGGGCAATGACGGAGCTGCTGATTGTATTTGGATCGAAGGAGATCATTCAAATTTCTTTTGAAAAAAAATAGAAAGGGCTGCCGTTTTTTCTTCTTGGAATTGGAATTCAATCCAAGATTACCTTCAATCTCCTTTTTTTCTTAGAGTCAGGTTCTTTTTTTGTATTCCTTGTCATTTTTCGTTGATGGCTCCCCTGTATTGCGGCGCTGATTAGCTTTTTGTATAGGTTTTTTTTAGGCTTTTGTGGTATATAGGGTGTAGGTTTTATTTTAGGTGTAGGTACTATTATATAAGGGTAGAGATTATGTTAGAGGTATGGGCCGAGGGATTATGGGCTAGGAAATTGTGCCAAAGACTAAAAAAAATGGATTACAAGATTTATAAAGACGGGATAAACCAACCTAAAATTAATTTCTCCTCCTAAAATTATGTACAATTATAATATAAAAATATAAAACTAATTTTAATTAATTTAACTGAACTATAAAATATAAAACTATTTTTTGTGTTTTCAAGATTATATAAAAATAAAGATAAGGTACTATTTTTGTATTTTTTTTAAGATTAAAATGACTACAAAATATTAATGAACCTATTTTTGTAATTTTTTAGTTTTCTTGTAGTAAAATAATAAAAATTAGTTAAAATAATGCTATTAGGCCTAAATTAAATATTTACATGCTAAAATATAAAAGATCTTGGGGAGGATAAAAAATTACATGTCTACAGCTGTCCCTCTTTGACTGGAAACGCGAAGAGTTTTCAGACAAAGAATGACTAAACAGGTTTTTGACCCGACCCTTATTTGGAGAGACCAAAAGCTAAAAGGAAAGAGAATGTGACCGAGCCCTGGTATCTGAGCTGCCTACATATCCTTGGCTATAAAGGAATCAGGCCATGTGTAGTTCAGAGGTGAGTGAGCTGATGGAGTATGACAAGGTGAAGAGCCAGTCGAGGTGACGTTCCGCCGAGGTTCCGATCTGCGGTCCTGTTATTACATCAACATCAAAATAAATGAAAAAGACTAGCTAAACCTTCCAACTACGAGTTACAAGATTCCTATCTATAAGTCTTCTGAAGCTTGATCTTGAGTCTTGAATGGTTCTTCATGAAGACTTTACATGTGAACCTTGACGCTTGCTAGTTGCAGGTGCTATCTCGTTCTTCTTCACAATTTTGGATCAAGACCGGACATGTAGTGCTTGTGACCTCAACCATGTCTTGAGAAACCCACATCTTTCATCAACCTCTGCATTTGGATTAACTTCTTGCCTTTCTCTTTTTTCTTTTCTTTATTGTAACTAACTTCTGTTGATCATCTTGGACTGTTGACTCGCGTTATTGCCACAAGCTTCTTTTGTTGCTGACTTGCATTGGATTCTGAAGTGAATTCCCTTATCTCCGGGTAGGCACCTGATCGCCTATATTCGAACTATCTTTCGTTGAGTCTTGCTGCTTTCCCTTGAAATTTGTGCTATCTTATTTTGAAACTTGAATTGCTTTCCCTTTGTTCTCCAAGTAGGTACCTGCAATCAAAACAAACGAAATTTTCTGCCCCAGTTTGCACTAGGAAGATTTGTTAGTTGTTAGCAAAATTGTAAACCACTTATACTATTGATGCAATGCTGAGAGTAAACTAAAGACTAGACTAGGATATGTGTCTCCTACGAGTAAAACCAAGAAACTTTGAATAGCAAATGGGTCTACTAAAATAAAACTTGAATGAACCAAACTAGGAAGTGCGTCTCCTAGGGGTGAATTTAAATGACCAAGACTAGGAAGTGCGTCTCCTAGGAGTGAAAACTTTAGTGACTAAAATTAGGAAGTGCGTCTCCTATGAATGAACTCTCAATTTAGGAAGTGTGTCTCCAATAGGTGTGACTTCAATGAACCATACTAGGAAGTGCGTCTCCTATGAACTATCAATTTAGGAAGTGCGTCTCCTACAGGTGTATCCTGAAAGACCCAGACTAAGAAGTGCGTCTCCTAGGGGTGAAACTTCAATGACTCAAACTAGGATGTGCGTATCCTATGAATGAAATATCAATTTAGGAAGTGCGTCTCCTATGGGTGAAAATCAACTTAGGAAGTGCGTCTCCTATGGGTGAAAATCAACTTAGGAAGTGCGTCTCCTAGGGGTGAAACTTCAATGATTCAAACTAGGAAGTGCGTCTCCTATGAATGAACTATCAATTTTAGGAAGTGCGTCTCCTACAGGTGTAATTTCAATGACTCAAACTAGGAAGTGCGTCTCCTATGAATGAACTATCAATTTAGGAAGTGCGTCTCCTACATGTGTAAATCAACTTAGAAAGTGCGTCTCCTATATGTGTAAATCAACTTAGAAAGTGCGTCTCCTATGGGTAAAATCTCAATGACTCAAACTAGGAAGTGCGTCTCCTATGGGTAAAATCTCAATTTAGGAAATGCATCTCCTACCACAAAATATGACTTGAAAAACTTAGACTAGGAAGTGCGTCTCCTAGGGGTAAAACCTCAGTGACTCAAACTCATATGATCCAAACTAGGAAGTGCGTCTCCTAAGGGTAAAATCTCAGTTTAGGAAGTGCGTCTCCTACAATAAAATATAACTTGAAAACCCAGACTAGGCAGTGTTTCTCCTAGGGGTGATGTGTGATATTCTAAATAGCCCTTACGTAAGCAGAACTGGCGCATTACACCTGAAAATTTCCAGCTTCCAAGCTTCAATATGAACATAGCTTTCATCCCTGTTTCAGACAAAGAAAACTTGTGAGTTTAAACATGGTGGTTGGTTTGTGGCCTTGACTTTGCGGCAATTGCTCCTCCACTTGCCATGATAACTTTAATTTCACTCTGAAAGACATTGCTTGCTTATTGACTAACCGATTTCTCTGTCACCCTTATCACAGAAAATACCTCTTCTCCGTCCAGACCCAATACCCTTTATCTGTTGCATTGCTCATGAACTGACATTTACCAAACCTTTTTGTTTCACATGAATCCCAAAGCGCGTCAATTGCCACCCACTCAATGCATATGTTGTTCTTTATTGACTTAAACTACTGGCCTTGGCCTCGAGGTCTATTTCTCCTTCTCTTGCCATAATAATTTTGATTTCTGCTTGGAATACCTCGCTTGTCACTGGTTAACCACTTTCTTTGTCACTCTTATCACAGAGAACACCTTTGATCCGTTCACCCTAAACCTCCATCTGTTGCATTGTTCATGAATTGATACATACCAAACCTTTGTATTTCACATGACTCTGAAGCATGTTGATTGTTACCAGCTCAGTGTGCTTGTTGTTCTTTATGGACTTATAATGCTTTGATGTGCTAACCAGATCACATTTTGTGAAATTGGAAAGCTCGTGGCAAATTTGAAGTCATTTCTCACTTGTTCTGACCAAATAGACTCAAGAAGAGGAAGTAAACAAGACAAAAGGAACAGGGTAGAGGAAAATGAAAAGAGATGATTCCTAACAAGAAAACTACAAAGTAGAAACCTATTCGATGTGGATACCAACTCTAATGACCATGACTTGCACCTGCGGCCTGTTATGTTAAGCAAATTCGATGTTCAGCTCTTGTCGTACCTTTTTGCCGTGAAACTGGGCTTCAATGCTCCGCTTATCCAATCTGATTCACAATCCTTATTTGACTTGTAGTGCCCGAAAAATTTCACCATCAAGCCTCTCTCATTTTGGTCTTTCTCTCAGCTCACCGTCACCTTATGGTGCCCGTGAAGTTTTTTACCAATAAGACTCTCTTATTTTAATCATTTTTCTGCTTGGACCAGAGTGTTGACCCTGATATGAATTACCTCTCTTTGCATGACTTGGCATTTATCAAAGATTGATCGGAAGGTCTTTCTTTGGATCGTAACGTGGGTTTTTGGATAGGGTTAGAAAGAAAGGGTATCAAAAGGCTCAAAACAATTCAAATAGGTTCAAAATTACAACTTTCAGAATCAAATCCCTTGCACAACCACAACTTCTGCCTTAGTTTCTTGCTTGGGGACTTTTGAATTTTTATTTTGATGGGACCGAACCGTGAGGCTGCCCACGTATCCTTAAAAGGAATCAGGTCGAACGTAGTTCATGAGACTACTTTTGCTGTTGGTATTTTCTTTTCTTTCTCCTTTACTTTCTTCTTTTTGTTGTTTTTTTTCTTTTTCTTTTTCTTTTTCTTTTTCTTTTTCTTTTTTTTTCTTTTTTTTCTTTTTTTCTTTTTTTCTTTTCTCATTTTTTTTGTTGTTTTTTCTTTTCTTTTCTTTTCTTTTCTTTTTTTTCTTTTCTTTTCTTTCCCTTTTCCTTTTCTTCTCTTTCTTTTCATTATTTTCTTTCTCTTTTTCCTTCACTTACTTTCCACGCTTGTGTTTATGATCTTTGTTACTGATTCCAAAAGAGGGGTATGAAATAAAATAAATAAGGCTCAAAGGGGTAGCAAAGGATAAAGTGTTTAGATAGCAGAACAAAATGCCTTTGTCATTCCAATCTTCAAAACATGACGAGTATGAACAAATACAATTAAACCAAAGAAAATCATACATAATACCTCTCGACCACATCGGAATTGATGGCCATTTCAACACACTTGCCTTCTATGTCTGTTAAATACAAAGCACTATTGGAAAATACTCTAGTCACGATGAACGGCCCCTGCCAATTTGGGGCAAATTTGCCTTTGGCCTCAGCCTGATGTGGAAGAATATGTCTCAACACTTGCTGGCCCACTTCGAACTTTCGTGGACGTACTTTCTTATTATATGCTCTTGCCATTCTTTGTTGATACAATTGGCCATGACACACTACTGCCAATTGCTTCTCATTAATCAAACTCAATTGTTCCGGGCGGGTTTTGACCCATTCCTCATCATCAATCTGTGATGCATCATCAAGCTCTATTTTGGATTCTCAGGATTAAACTGGCTTTCAAAACTTGGCCGAAGATTCCTCATGAATGTCATGTCATTGAAACCAGCATAAAAGAACTGTACAAGAAAGAACAAAAAAAACAAAAATGAAACTATCAGGAATGAAGGAGAAAGGAAATTGCATTTCATTGAAATTGAAAGATAACAAGGTTTAACACATCCAAACGGACGGAACATAGAATCTGAATCACAACCCTGGAATAATCCAGACAACTAAAAGAAAATCAAAGCCTACTACCAAAACTCCCTCCGAGTAGGAAGAGGAGTAGCTTCCCAATTGTTGATATTCCCATTCGGCCTGACAAAATGCACCTCTTCGTTGCCAGAACCTTCCCCAATTTCTACCGCATTCACTTCATCACATAGACTTTGGACCCTCACAATCAACTCCTCATCAAAGACAACCCCAGGTTTTGGAACTGCTGACACCGGACGCTTCATTGTCCCTGATTTGACAAAAGTTCTGAAGAGGTGTGGGATAGGCCTAGAGAACGGCCATGCTTTATTTTCCAACTTTGTAGCCTTCTTTACATCATCCCTTGTAGGCTTGAACCTCAAACCAAATGTACCCAGATTTTTATGTAGAGATACTGGCTTCACGATACCTTGAAAAGATGTGCCCAAACCTTTACCCGACACAAAACCATAATTCAACATCTCATTAGCTACCATACAGATCGAAGGTGATAGCCTCGGCCTTGGAATGCATTTTTCTTCAGGAATCCTTTCAACATACATCGTTTCAGCAGTTTGATAAGCTAAAGGTCCTTTATCATCTACGGCCTCGATAAATAGAACATATGAATCTTCATAAAGGGATAAATCCTCTTCCCCACGCACCACTATCTCTTGTTTGTCCCACTTAAATTTCACCATTTGATGTAACGATGATAGCACTGCCTTAGCCGCATGTATCCAAGTCCTACCCAATAATAAATTATACGGGGCAAACACGTCTAGCACTTGAAATTTCAAACTGAAACTAGCTGGCCCTATCACCAAATCAAGCATTATATCTCCAACAGAACCTTTTCCTTCTTCATCAAAACCTCAAACACCTACACTGTTCATGTGGATTCTTTCGGTGTCGATCTTCAACTTTTGCAAAGTGGAAAGAGGGCAAATATTTGCATTGGATCCATTATCAACCAACACCCTGGTGACAAAATAATTTTCGTACTTCACCGTGATACAAAGAGCTAGATTGTGTTCCGTACCCTCTATAGGAAGCTCATCGTCCGCAAAAGTGGTCCTGTTTGCTTCGAAGATCCTGCTAGCAATCTTTTCTAATTGATTTACTGTGGTGTTATCAGGAACATATGCCTCTTTCAGAATTTTCGTTATGGCCCCGCGATGTTCATCTGATTGTGTCAACAAAGATAGCAGAGAAATATTAGCTGGAGTCTTCCTTAATTGTTCAACAATGGAATAGTCTCTCACTTTCATCTTTCTCAAGAACTCTTCGACCTCCTCCTCGGTCACTGATTCCTTTACTGGCATTTGGCTACCCTTGAAGAGCTTGGCCTTTCTTAGTTCTTTGGAGGTAAGACATCTTCCGAAATGATTCGATCCTCCGATCTCAACAAATTCTTCTTCCACTCTTTTTCCTTTGTGTTTCATTATTGCTCGTTTGCAGTTCCCCAGGACATCCTTTGTCTCAGCTGCTGGAAACTGAGTCATTGATTTAATAGCAACAGGGGTAACGGGAGACCCTTTCACAACTACAACAGGCTTGCTTGGCATCCCTAATACCACCAACTTTGGCTTTTTCTGACTTGCCCCGACACCATTCGAAGACCCTTCTGCAAACATCACACATTTTATAAATACTTCATCTTGCTCCACAATCTTAGCGGGTTTTCCAATTTCAATGGGAGGCCCGAAATGAGGAGTGCACCAGTATGGATCCGAGGTCTTGAATGCTGGTTCTGTACCATAGTATTGGGCATCAGGAACTTTGAACAAGGTTTCCCTAGAAGATAGAAGGATGTTGGAATGGAGAGGAGCAGGGAAATTGTGGCACAGGGTAAAGTTTGGGGCATGTTGGGAGGAGAGTCCAACGGCATTGGGACTCTGGGATTGTGAGGGTATTGGGACGGAAGCAAGACTTTCGATGTAGTTGGTGGGGAATGAGGGTAGAGGGTGCCCACTAATCCAAGCCTGGTACATCTCCGTTATCTGGCGTTTCAACCTTTGGGCCTCTTCTTTCAACTCAAATTCCGATTCGACAACACCTATGTACGATCATTTATTAGTCATGGTTGTCTTACTGTTTGACCTAGTGTGCGTGGATGACTCGCCCGAATGCCACAAACTACCACCTGCCTGGACTCAATATAAAGCCATCACGTTAGCGTTAGAACATTTAATATAAGATAATCTCACTTTATGTGCAATGCACCTAGCCACAGTTATCGGTTTTAAGATGACTTTGAGGGTATAACAGTCAGTTGATATCATCCCAATTTGTTCATTTCAACCTCTCTTTTCTTTTCTTTCCTCACACTTCTTAGCTCGCTCATTTTCTTTCCCCTTTTTCCTTCTGATTATCGCTCTTTTTCTTCCTTCTCATTTCTCACCTTCCATAATTTCACCATCTTTTCTTTCCTTTTCTCTCTTTTTCCTTTTTTCTTTTTTCTTTTCTTTTTCTTTTTTTTAATAATAATAAAAAAATGATTCGATCGAACCCTATGTAGGTTGCCTACGTATCATGACCCCGCATGAGTCAGATCTTTGCGTAGTTCTGGAAGATCGAGAATAAAGTAAACAAACTGACATTTTTTCTTTATGAGTGCTCTGATGAGAAAAGAGAAATAAGAAAATTTGAATTTTCTAGACCTAATGTTCTATACTCTATTCCAAACTCAAGCTTAACGGGCATGTTTTTTTTTTTCTGATACAAATACTTAATGGAAAATTATTAGGGAAAAATCCTACAAGAGAAAAATATTTTTGATTTTTTTTCTGAAATGAAGTCCAAACAATGAACCAAAGAAAAATGCGTTGGAGTTTCATTTGATATCCTGATGCAAGACTTGAAACAAGCAATGAAGAAGATAAAACAAAATATTTTTGGATTTCAATTTTGATTGCCTAAAGAAGAATTTCTAATGATAAACAAGGATAAAGTATGTTTTTTTTTCTATGTACAATATCCTAAATTTCTAATAAAAATGAAAAGAACATTTTTTTTTTATTTTTCACTAATTTCCCAAAGAAATACCTCAAAAGAAAATCTTTATTGGATTTTGGAATTAACACCTTAAAGAAAGCTTTTAAAGAAGTACTAAAAGAAAATTCTCATTCTTTATTTTTTTGAATTTTGGTCCTAATATACTAAAGAAAACATAAAAATAATTTATTTTAAGTCCTAGATATTAATTGCCTAAAGGAAGAACAACCTCAAAAAAAAATTTCATTTCTAGAACAATTATTCTAAAGAAAACTTATAACGGAAATATAAAATGCAACATCTCCCTTTTTTTTTCGGATTTTTGAATTACACCACGCCTTGTCAAATATAAAATAAAAAGTACAATGACAAAACTTGACATCACTGTACAAAACTTAGAAAGTAAAAGACAATATAAAAAAACATACTAAAAAATAACTAAAAATAAAAATAAAAATAAATCTCCTTAAGCAACTCCTGAATGCAGCGGTCCTGGGGTATCTGTCCTGCACAAACTCCGGTTAGTAAATTTACACCTGTATGAGAAAACTTAAACCAATACTATGTGATACAATAACATTTCCTATTAGACACATGCAAGACATGGTTGCGATTATTTTTTCAAAATAACGTATTTAGCCAAAAGGTGGCTAGAAGTGCAAAATTTGGTTAAGACCCCGAAAAGCCAAGAACCTAAGAGTTACTAGGAAGACCGGACCCTATGTGGGTTGCCTACGTATCACGCCCCGAAAGACGAGAATCAGGTATGCGTAGTTCGGGCATATTGGATACGTGCGAGAATTTAAAAACAACTAATTTAGAGAGAACATATTTTTTTTTGTTTTTTCTTGAAAAATGATGCAACATGCAAAATCTTTTTGGATTTTCTTTGTTCTTCTTTTTTCTTTTTTCTTTTTTTTTCTTTTCATAAAATGATGAAAAAGTGCAAAATCTCTAATTTTTTTTTTTATTTTTGAGCTCTCTTTTTTTTCTTAACACAATGTGGCAAAAGACATACTTAGATCTACTTGCTCTATTTTCACACTTTTCTTTTCTTTTTTTCTTTTTTTCTTTTTTTTTCATTGTTTCTTCTTTATTTTTTTATTTGCCCTCAGCTATCATTAGTCCTCCAAATGACCCTTTTACCCTTGAATAAATGCAACATGTAGCACATATAATGCATCAAGATGGTCTTTTCTTTTTAGGTCGCCTGTCCTAGACGGATCCAACCCCTGTGTTGAGTCCCCTAAGTAAAATGCACATGATGCAAACAAACGTTCCTACTGGGGATCCGGCATGAGGCTGAGTTATTCTATGTTCAAAACCTGGGTTTGTTGTACTAAACCTGGCTTACCCCGAGCGGACAGCTCGAGCCGAGGGGGAGGCAGCGTACCGGGAATACAGAAGCTTCACCGGCTTAGCAACTTATCTGAACCTCGTTCTAAAATGGGATTGGACTCTAGACAGAAAAGAAGTCATACGAAGTGCACCATTCTTCATGATTTAGAAAACTCAGAGAAAAGATGGGTTTCGTAGTAGTATATACAGTTCACAAAATATCAAAGCGGTAACACTTAGCACATTAGGGCCAAACATGTAACAAAAATCAAATAAAACCAAATATAACAATTATTCTATGCTCGAATTCTAAACCTTGAACCAAAAGTTCTGGGTTCTTGTCCCCAGCAGAGTCGTCAGATCTGTCACACCTCCTCTTTCTACTACACCCCCGTAAGGGGTATAATAAGGGAGTTATTTCCAACTTTAAGTGATAATCGAAACGGAATTTATTTATTTAAAGATTCAGAGTCGCCACTTGGGAGATTTATGGTGTCCCAAGTCACCGGTTTAAAATCTCGAATCGAGGAAAAGAATGACTCTGTTAACAGTCCGCGAATCAGAAATCCGGGTAAAGAATTATGTTAACCCGGGAGAAGGTGTTAGGCATTCCCGAGTTTCGTGGTTCTAGCATGGTCGCTCAACTGTTATAATTTGGCCCATTATCTAATTTTAATACATGTTTAGCCTATGGTGCAATTTTAAATTATTTACCGCTTTTAATTATTTTAAGAAAAATTTCAACGTCATCTAAAATACGTCTTTGGACCGCGCCACATGAAATGCACCCGCAGTCCGAGACATATTTTATTTAACGTTGTTAAGATATGGATTTGGGGTCACATGAAATGCACACCCGAGTTTAGGAAGGTAATTTTGAATTACGCGCCTAAAGCAACTATGCTTTTCAACTTTGCGAGGGCCATGAAAATTCAACTAAATGGCACACCTCGATTTCTAAAGGATTAAAATTTAAAAAAATGAGGGCCACGCATTTCAAGATCTTATTTGGCATGGCACACCTTAAATTATTCTTAAAAGCTTCTATTGTTCGAAGTCGTTATAATCGGGTTACATGAAACAATTTAAGACCCCTTTACCTCATAACATGCTTGTGGAAAATTCAAGTTTCAAGATTAATGACCAGCACAAACATCTTCGGTTACTTCCTATCGACTTTCGTGAGAATCGAATCCTAGAGATGGGTTCTAATGTGAAATACAGTTTAACTTTAGGAAGACCTTCACTAGAATTAAGTTCAAATAGCAAAAATCCCTTTAATTTCGGCTCTATTAAATCCAACAAACAGAGATCCAAAATATTCCAACTTCAACAACCCAATTAAAAAAAAGTAATTCATTTACCAATTAAGTACCAAGTCCATATGCTTAGCACTAACCATATTTCCGAAATAACGACAACAGTGAAGCAAAACTCAGTCTTAAAACCAAAGAATTAACCAAATAACTCAAGGTATGCTAGCACCAAACTTATTGACTACAAACTAACAGAAATAGCAAGCAATATAGGCTAAAATATCTGTCAAATAATCAATGAAATAATAAACCAATCATATATCCATCCAGAGAAGATAGATAGCACAAAAATTCAACTTTATAGCAAACATAATATGAATTTAAATCCGAAAACTAGAGAACAAGAAATTGACCTTTTAACAGCTAAATATTCTTCGATATATCAGGAAAAAATCTGCTATACATTTGCATGAACAAACCACGATCAGAAACGACACCGAGAAAATCAAACAAGACATCAAACGAACCTCGATCGGAAAATCGGAACTCAAATCGTCGGAAAATCGCAAGACTCAGTTGTAACTTTTGTTACTGTAATTGCAGAACATGCTTGCTGTAGGAATAGATTCGACATTCATTACATTGGATTGGGAAATGACGGAGCTGCTGATTGTATTTAGATCGAAGGAGACCATTCAAATTTCTTTTGAAAAAAAATAGAAAGGGCTGCCGTTTTTTCTTCTTGGAATTGGAATTCAATCCAAGATTGCCTTCAATCTCCTTTTTTCTTAGAGTCAAGTTCTTTTTTTGCATTCCTTATCATTTTTTGCTGATGGCTCCCCTGTATTGCGGCGCTGATTAGCTTTTTGTATAGGTTTTTTTTAGGCTTTTGTGGTGTATAGGGTGTAGGTTTTATTTTAGGTGTAGGTACTATTTTATAGGGGTAGGTATTAGGTTAGAGGTATGGGCCTAGGGATTATGGGTTAGGAAATTGGGCCAAAGACTAAAAAAATGGATTACAAGATTTATAAAGACAGGATAAACCAACCTAAAACTAATTCCTCCTCCTAAAATTATGTATAATTATAATATAAAAATATAAAACTAATTTAATTAATTGAACTGAACTATAAAACATAAAACTATTTTTTTGTATTTTCAAGATTATATAAAAATAAAGATAAGGTACTATTTTTGTATTTTTTTTTAAGATTAAAAATGACTACAAAATATTAATAAACCTATTTTGTAATTTTTTTAGTTTTCTTGTAGTAAAATAATAAAAATTAGTTAAAATAATGCTATTAGGCCTAAATTAAATATTTACATGCTAAAATATAAAAGATCTTGGGGAGGGTCAAAAATCACATGTCTACAGCAATACCCCCTTTATGAGATTTATTCACGTTGGCGGGTACCTCCTCAGTAACAGCTTTGTCTTTACCAATAGTCATCTCAACTCTTTTAGTTATGGGTTCGTCATTCTTGTTTTTCATGTCATCATCAACTTTTATCTTTTACACAATGCAGTTCTTCAAGTAGAACTTTGCATCGGCGAAGTGTGACTTTGCCTCGATGAATGGCTCATCATCAGCAACTATCTTCTTCTCCACTTCACCCTCGTAGTAATTTAAACATTGATGGTAGGTAGATGGAACCATTTTATTCTCATGTATCCAAGGCCTCCCAAGCAAAACATTGTATGAAGTCTTCGCGTCGATCACATACAGTCATGCACCTGATTGCATATCTTCAATAGTGATCCCCAGGCTGATTGCACCTATGGATCTTTGCCCCCCTTGGTTGAATCCTTGGATCGTCACACGACTTTCTGAGATTTTTCTCATGAGAATACCAAGTTCTTTCACAGTGTGGACTGGCAAAATGTTCACTGAGGATCCTTCATCATCCAAAATCCAATTCACCATTTCATCGCGCATATAGCCAACCAGGTACAATGGGCGATTATGAGGAGTGTCACCTAGCAAAAGATCGTCATTTGTGAACGTGACCTTTTCCTCACAAGCATTAACTTCTTGAGGAGTGGACTCGATGGGATTTTCCAAAGATGGTGCCAACGGTAGGTCATCACTCTTTTCTTCTCCTTTGTCTGCATGGCAAAAAGAGGCATCAATTCCCTCATGGGAAATCTTCGTGCGGAACCAACTTGGTAAAAACTCCTCCAAGGTCACTGGATTTCGTGGCTTTTGAGAATGGTGCATCTCCACTTTTGCTTTCTTCAAATGCCTAACTAGATTCTTTTTCGTTGGTCTTTTTACTATCATATTCCTTGTTGGTTATTCTATTGATTCTTTTCCTAGGCTCCTTTTGTGGTGCCTACTACGAGTCACCAATGTACAACCTTCATTATCATTAGGTTGATCATCTTCAACTTTGTTATTCACCAGTAATTCTTCATTTTTGATTCCTTTTAAACATTATAACTCATCTAGACTGAATGAGGCAAAGGTGATACAGACTTGGTTCACGCTTGCTTTCTCATCTTCAAGCACGATCTTCTTTTCACGGGCCAAGTCCATAACTTTGTCCTTGAAGACAAAGCACTTCTCCAGCGGGCGGCTTACACGTCGGTGATATTTGCAGTAATTTGGTTCATTCATTTTCCCAGCTTCATTTGGTCTCTTCATCTCCGGAAGCTCAATAAGATTTAACTCGAAGAGTTCTCCGAAAATAGCTGGCACATCAGAATCCAGGAATGGTTACTTTTTCTCCTGCATTTCTTTAAGAGTTAACTTTCCACTTGGCTTATCTTGAAAAGAAGTGGATTTTATACTTTGCTTCTTGCTCACCTTCGTCATGAACTTCATAAGTGACGTGTTGACAGTCATAGCTTCTTTGCTTTCAGAATAGGCTATGAACTTGCCCCACTTCCTGACTTTTTTCTTGTCATTCCCTTTGCGAGGTTCATAGATGGGTAGCCTTTCATTTCCAGTAGAGGCCATGCTCAATTCCATGTCATGGGCACGAGTTGAAAGTTCTTCAAATGTGCTAGGCTTGATACCTTGCAAGATGTAGCGCAATCCCCAATGCATTCCTTGGATGCACATCTCTATGCATGAAGCTTCACTAAGCCTATCTTTGCAGTTGAGGCTTGCATTCCTCCAACGATTAATAAAGTCGATAACTAGTTCCCCCTTTCGTTGACGAGTATTTGTAAGTTCTATCATACTCACAGTACTTCTTGCAATATAAAAACAATTGAGGAACTCTTGCTCTAGTTGATCCCAACTATCAATAGATCCTACCTCGAGGTCTGTGTACCAGTCAAAAGAATTTCCTTTTAGTAAGCGGACAAACTGCTTGATGAGGTAATCTCCATAAGTCCTAGCATTGTTGCATGTCTCCACGAAGTGAGCAACATATTGCTTTGGGTTACCTTTACCATCAAACTATTGAAATTTGGAGGTTGATAGCCAGCAGGCATCTTTAACATATCGACCCTTGCAGTGTACGGATTTGCATATGTAAGGGAGGATATGGCAGCAACTTCATATTTGTTCTTAATGGTTCCTTTGATGAACTTCTTCAGTTTATCGATTGGAATCATCCCTTCAGATGAGACAGGGATAGCCTTAGTGGATGCTGCTTGTCTTGGGGAAGAGACACTCTCTAGAACTTCTGGGAGCTTACCGGGTGCGTGGGTGGATTCTTCTTCCATCAAGATTCCCACCCTGTCTGTTAGCTTGTCAGTTCTAGCCTCTTGATTTTGTATGTATTTGTTCAAGCCAGTGATTGCTTCCGTCAAGTTTTCCAACTGCTCCTCCATAGATGAAGTGTTTGTCACCATGGCTTGCATGATTGTCATGGACGACGGAGAGTAGCATGGATTTTCACACAGATTAATCCTTGATTGGCTCACGCTATGTGGTGTAAGTGGGGAGGATTCATCACTTGAAGCATCATTATCTTCCCTCATAGCAGAGTGCTTGGATCCGGAGAGGTCAAGCAGAGCAAGAGTTTTCTTGATCTTTTTAGCAACATCGCTTCCACCTTCATATGCGTTTGTGGAAGTTTTTGCTCCTTTTGAGGATGAAGATCCAAAAATAGGGGTTGATGCGGACGACACTTGGGGTGCTTGTTGTCTTAAAGAGCTTGCTTTGCTCTTCGTAACTGGTCCAAAGCTTCCAAAGGTAACATCAAGGATGCTTTCTACATCAGCATAGAACCTGGAGTTAGCAGCCTTGGTGGAAGTTGAACCGCGGTTGATTTTCCTTGAAGCCATTTCAATGTTCTTGGACTTTGGTGATTGAAAATTTGAGATGAGAGGTAGAGATCGTCCCATTGGGCGTGCCATAATTTGTAGACAATAAATTGCATCGAGAAAATAAAATCAAGACCGAAAATATTACGACAATCGTAGTATTTTATTTCAAATATTTGAGTGTTACAATCTCTATGAATCCTCTAATTCTTATTTCCAATGGTAAATAAATTCGAGCTTGATCTTGAATATGTATTTGTTGCCTCGAACGATGATCTTGTTTTCGAGCTTGATTGCTTGAACTTGATCTTTATTTGTTCTTCGTTCTTGAACTTGAACTTGATTTCTTCTTTGTTCTTAAGCTTGAACTTGATTTCTTGAACTTGAACTTAATGCTTGAAACTTGTGGAAGAATTTGTAATGTTTGATCCACGAGCACTTTCTTGCTTCTTGTTATATCTTCTGGTGTCTTTTCTGGGTTATGAAGACCCCTATTTATAGTTGTGGAAGGAGGAGTCGTGATAAGAATAAATTCTTTCTGACCAATAATTGAAGTGTGATATGGCCGCAGTTGATTGGCCAGAACATGTCACTTGCACACGTGGCGCGATTTTATTGGTATTTTAGTGTGACTTGGCATGCTATGTTATTTTGACACGTGGCATGATCCTATTGGCTCTTGACTTGGCGTGCCACGTCATTTGACACGTGGCACCAAATTGGGCCTTTAGGAAGATGACATCTTGGGCTTGATGAAGTGGACTCATCACTTTAGCCAAATTAAATGGGCTAGCCTTATGGATTAAGACTTATTTATTTAACCCATATGTATTGGACTTATATAATTAATTTATTTATATATTAGCCCATAATATTTGTTTGGACCAATATATCTTAAATTTAAAATATAATCCAAATTATTTTATGGATTTAATTTCAAGTAAAATTTATATGCCTACAGAAGTGAAACCTTCAGAGTGCTCAGACCCTAGGTCTACTTGTTCTGGGGGCATAGAAGGGTTTTTTGCTTTGGAGAGGGTACTTTTTCTGGTGGATGCAAAGGGATTTTTGGGTTGTTTGGCCATTGAAGGAAGGTGGTTTGGTCGGAGCTTTGGAGAAGGGTTTTCTAGATTACGAGGATGAAAGTGATTGAAAGAGGTTATCCACCTTAAGAAGAAAACCTTCTGATGGTTGAGTCCGGGAAAGGAAAAGGCATAAGTTGAAGGGACGCGATGATTGGCTTTCCAACTTTGAATGATGAACTGATGTGAAAGAAGAAGTAAAAAGAGGGAGAGAAAACGAGACGTAATTAATGCGTGAGTAAAGTACAATCATTACACCTGCAAAAACACTGTAGTACACATGGGTCCTATAGGTTATAGTTAAGCAAGTAATGACAAGTAATTTTCTTAAAGCACAAAATCTTTCCTTTAATAGTGGCTTGGTAAAAATATCTGCTAACTGATAAGTAGTTCTAACAAAAGATATTTCTATGTCTCCCTTAAGAACATGATCTCTAATAAAGTGATGCTTGATTTCTATATGCTTTGCTCTAGAATGATGCACAGGATTTTTGCATAGCATTGTCGAATAGCAATTTATTCAGCTTCAGTGGTAGATAATGCAACTGATGCTTGTTTTTTCTGTTCCGGGATATCAATGCCTTTCCAAGTAATTGACAAGTACCACTAGTGTTTTTCTATCTTCTTTGTTACCTGCAAGGTCAGCATCGGAAAAACTTTCTAGTTTAAAAGAGTTAGAGCGAGGATACCATAGTCCATGAGATACAGTCCCAATGAGATATCGAATGATTCTCTTTACTGCAGTCAGATGAGATTCCTTAGGAGCTTACTGGAACCTAGCACATTTACACATACTAAACATAATATCTGATCGACTTGCTATCAGATACAGTAATGATCCAATCATTCCGCGATATTTAGTTTTATCAACATGGATTCCATGTTCATCTTTGTCTAGATTTGTTAAAGGACTCATTGGTGTGCCAATGGATTTTGCATTGCTCGTGCCAAATTTATGTATCAGTTCCTTTGTGTATTTGTTCTGACATATAAAGGATCCTTCTTCAAATTGTTGAATTTAAAGTCCAAGGAAGAATTTTAGCTCTCCCATCATGCTCATTTAAAATTCGCTTTGCATACGATTTGAAAAATCCTTGCACATAAGAGGGGTTAGCACTACCAAATATAATATCATCAACATAAATTTGAGTAATGAAATTACCTTTTGATGATCTTTTAATAAACAAGGTAGTGTCTACTTTACCTCTTGTGAAGCCATGATCAACAAGAAAAGAACTAAGTCTATCATACCATGCACGTGGAGCTTGCTTTAGTCCATATAATGCATTAGTGAGCTTATATACATGGTAGGGAAACTTTGAATAACCCATGTGGTTGTTTCACGTATACTTCTTATTCAATAAATCCATTCAAAAAGGCACTTTTAACATCCATCTGAAATAGCCTAAATCCTTTGAACGATTCATATGCCAGAAGAATTCGAATAGACTCCAAGCGAGCTACTGGAGCGAAGGTTTCGTCATAGTCGTCTCCTTCTTGTTGTGAATATACCTGAGCAACTAGTCTGGCTTTACTCCTTACGACCTTTCCATCCTCGTTCAATTTATTTCTGAAGACCCACTTTGTTCCGATTACAAAGACATTTTCAAGTTTGGGTATTAGATTCCACACCTGATTTTTACCAAACTGATCTAACTCTTCCTACATTGCTTGAACACAACTTGAATCTTTTAGAGCTTCCTCTATCTTCTTTGGTTCAACTTGAGAGATTAATGCTACATTTTCTTTCTTTTTGAGGGCTCCCCTGGTTTCCATTCCTTCATTTGGATCCCCAATGATGAATTTTTGAGGATATTCAGACTCGCTTATCCATTCATTTGGACGTACGACATTTGTAGTAGACTCGATTGGATGATCTAGTACACTGCTGCTAATTTCATTAGTTGACTCTATCGTAGCAAATATATCAGTTGACTCTTGAGATTTTCTTGTCTCCCCACTTTCTTGAGCTTGATCTTCATCACTTGCAGTAATTCCTTTCTCGACCAAGGGATTATTTTCATCGAATATAACATGTACAGATTCTTCCACACATAATGTGCGTTTATTATAGACTATAAAGGATCTACTATTTAATGAATAACCTAGAAAAATACCTTCATCACTTCTTGGATTGAATTTTCCAAGGTTGTCCTTACCGTTACTGTGAATAAAACACTTACTTCCGAAGGGATGAAAGTAACTGATATTTGGACGTTTACCTTTCCATAATTCATAGGGATTCTTCTTTAGAATGGGCCTTATGAGACATCGGTTGAGAATGCGATATGTTGTACTTACACCTTCTGCCTAGAAGTGATTTGGCAGTGAATGATCAAGTAACATTGTTTTTGCCATATCTTGAAGGGTTCTATTTTTTCTTTCTACAACCTCATTTTTCTGTGGTGATCGTGGTGCAGAGAAGTTATGAGTGTATCCCTGATCATTACAGAAATCTTCAAATGCTCTGCTTTTAAATTCTCCTCCATGATCACTCTGAATTATTGAGATCAGATATCTCTTTTCTCTTTCAACCTTTTTTCAGAAAACCTCAAAATTTCTTAATGTTTCATCCTTATGAGATAAGAAAATTACCCAAGTGAAACGTGAATAATCATCAACAATAACAAAAGCATATCTTTTTCCTCCTGTACTTGCAGTTCTATTAGGCCCAAATAAGTCCATATGAAGCAATTGCAAAGGTTTAGAAGTAGATACAATATCTTTATTTTTAAAAGAGTTTCTGGTCTGCTTACCAATTTGGCATGCATCACAGATATGAGTTCTAAAAAAATTCAGTTTGGGTAGGCCAACAACTAACTCATGTTTAGATAATTTTTCTATCAAATGCATGCTAGCATGACCAAGTTTCCTATGCTATAACCATGGATCATCAAACATGGATGATAAGCAAATATGACCATCTATCTTTTCAAAACTATCAAGGATATAAACATTTCCATACCTTTTACCAGGAAGGACTGTTTTACCTGATTCGTCTTCAATAGCACAACCTATTTTCTTAAAGTTTACCTCATATCCTAAGTCGCATAGTTGACTTATGCTCGGGAGATTATAGGTGATTCCATCGACGAGATACACTTCAGTAATATCACAATTGTTATTGAAGGGAATTGTTCCAGTACCAGTTATTTTACCTTTTAGTCGTCCCCAAACTTAACGCTTCCTCCATCAATTATTGTAACTTCTTTGAATAGTTTTTTGTCACCTGTCATGTGACTGGAACACGCACTATCTAGATACCATTTTCCTTTGCGGCTTATTCTGTGGTGTTCCAGCAAAACATAGTGATTAATTTCTTTTAGGTACCCAAGCTTGCTTGGGTCCTGGAGGGTTAGTATTGCTAGATTCAGAATTGTTTTTTGGTTTCCAAACCCATTCTGACATGTCTGCTTTACAAAAGCGACAAAAAAAAAATATTTGTGTCCACTTTTGTTATAGTAGTGACACGTCACTTCCGACCCACCTTTAGGTCTTTCATTAGTGTTAGTACTAGTGGACTTTGTTCTTGCTGGTCTTTTTCCAGTTGACTAATAAGTCACCTAGTTTGACCTGATAGAAATGTGACTGGTGGATTTGTGCATGCCATTAAGTTGCAATTCAAATTCCTCAAACTCTTATTGAAGTACTTCTTTTTTAATTTCACATACTTCATGTTTGAGTTTCCATTCTTTAACCTCTTTATTTAGTCTCTTAAGCTCATTCATCATTTTTTGAGACTTTTTCAAAGTTAAATCAAGAATATCCTGCAATTCATTGCATCTTTCACAGTTATAAGATCTTACTTCACTTGTTTCACCTCGTGCCATGAAACAGTTTTCATTGTCATCTTTACCTTCGTCATCTGACGTGTCCTCATCTGTCCAACATCCTGAGGATTTGTTCATTCGTTTTCCAGAATTTTCATGAAGTAAAGATTTGCTATCTCTTCGTGCTATGAACTGTCTTCATCACTCCAACTTCCAAGAGATTTGTTCTTGTTAAAGCCTCTAAAAATTTTTCTTTTTAGTTTTGGGCACTCAGCTTGAATGCATCCAAATCTTCCACACTCATAGTATTTCCCATCATTTTTGTCATGTTCGTTGTATTGCCAGGATTATCTGGGCGGAATTCTTCCTTTCTTTGTATTTCTAAATCTTCTCATTAACCCATCCATGTTTCTTGATAGCATAGCAATCTCTTCTTGTAGAGCTTCAGGATCATCATTAATTTCATTTTCAGCTAGTTCAGTTGAAGCTTTGAATGTGACTATCTTCTTTTTCTCTTCTTGACTAGTCTTCTTGAGATGCGTCTTTTCAAAAGCTATGGGTTCTCCTCGCAGTTCATCATATGATAGTTTGTTTAGATCATAAGATTCAAGTGTGACTACTTTGGTCTACCAAGTGGTTGGCGGGATTCTGAAATTTTTTTTTAATTGATCGCCACTAGTATATGTCTTGCCAAATGCCTTTAGATCGCTAATTATTTTGCTGAACCTGGCAAACATCTCATCAATAGATTATCCTTCTTTCATTGAGAAGAGTTTGTAATCATGAACCAACATGTAGATATGTGTTTCCTTTACTTTGCTGGTTCCTTCGTATGTAACCTCAAGCTTGTCCCACATTTCTTTGGATGTGTCACAACTAGAGATTTTCTCATATTCTTCACCACTTATAGCATTGTGAAGCAAATTTCTTGATTTATTTTTAACTTGTACCACTTCCATTTGTTCTTTTATATATAAATCTATATCTTTAGGATCAACAAGTGGTGGAGTAGCAGAAGGTAAGGGATAGTTACCCTTTTTGATGACTCTCCAAACTTTAACGTCACAAGCCTTGGCAAAGATCTCCATACGCACTTTCCAATGAGAAAAATATTGACCATTGAAGTATGGTCGTCTAACTTGTAAAGTTCCTTCCTGGAAGAGAGCTCCTATGATGACTTGATTTGCCATGATCTTTTCTCACAAGCTGTTAAGCAAAAATAGAATGTGAGCCTTGCTCTGATACTAGTTGAAAGTAAAAGATGGGGGTGAATTGTATATTTTTAATCTTAATCTCTATTAGTTGACTGGTTTTTCAATTAGTCGACTAGATGCAATAACCTAAAAGTTATAATAGCATAATATAAAATGCAGAAAGTAAGTGCAGGAATTAAAGACACCGGAATTTTATACTGGTTCGGATTCAATGTGAATCCTAGTCCAGTCCCCTTGGGTTGCAAGGGAGTTCTCTTTAGTAATTGCGTTTCTTCGAGTATAATGGAATTGACGTGATAGCTCAGTTCCTATAACACTCATCTCTTTTGATACAATGCCTCTCCAGTATTATACTCTCCTCTTCCTCTGACTTGTTACACAGCAGGTCTCAAAGAACTACAATGTTCGTTTGCAGTAGAATAAAGAGAGCATTTTTGGTTTGATCAAAGTATGTTTGACTAAGGTAGGATTCTAAGTATAAATACTTTGGTGAAGCCCTCTTACTGATGAGATTTGACAACCCAAAGGATTTGATCCTTGAAAAGAGATTGATTCTAAGAATAATATTGCTAGCCGTTGCTCTTCCTTGATGAGAGGAGATTGATCATTTTCCTTCTACAGCTGTTGATGATGAGGGTTTACTCCTTGATTGATGGTCGTTCCTGTGATGACCTTTGGGTCATCACTTGTTTTTAAACTAAATTATGTGTTTCTAAGGCCTTGAAAACCTCATTTAAAGTCACCTCAATTTGCGTGCACAGTCCGGGCGCATAGCCGGAAAGCTTAAATATGAAAATCTGTGAAAAATGATAAAATTTGGCTAATAAATGAATTAATTTGACTTCGGTCAACGTTTTGGGTAAACGGACCCGGACCCATGATTTGATGGTCCCGGAGGGTCCATAGGAAAATATGGGACTTGGGCGTATGCCCGGAATCAAATTCCGAGGTCCCAAGCCCGAGAAATGAATTTTTGAAAGAAATTATTTTTCTGAAATTGTTTATAAGGTTTTGAAATAAAATTTGATTAGAACATGATGGTATTGGGCTCGTATTTTGGCGGTGCCCAGTACATGTCTTATATATGATTTAAAACATATCTGTAAAATTTGGTAAAAAACGGATGTCGTTTGACATGATTTGGACTTTAAATGGAAATTTGAGGTTTTAAGAAGTTTGAAAGAATTCATGGATTTTGAGGCTTAATTTGATGTTTATGATGTTATTTTGGCGATATGAGTACACGAATAAGTCTGTGGGATGTCTTTGAGGTTGTGTGTATATTTGGTTTGGAGCCCCGAGGGCTCGGGTGAGTTTTGGACGGAGTGCATTTTTGACTTAGAAAAATTGCAGGTTTTCAGTTCAAGTGCCCAGGCTGCAGGCTTCGCATTTACGAAGCCTGGCTTGCAAATGTGAGTTCACAATTGTGAAGGCTGGATCGCAAATGTGAAGACCAGCCCAGGCCTGCAAGCTTCGCATTTACGAAGCCTGACTTGCAAATGCGAGTTCGCAATTGCGAAGGCTGGATCGCATATGCGAATGCCATCCCAGGCCTACTTGATCGCAAATGCGAGTACCCCCCTCCCCCCTCACAAATGCGAAGTATTCCTTTAACGCCTGAGGTCACAAATACGACACATCTATCGCAAATGCGGAGTCGCAAATGCAAAGGTTTGGCATTTCTGAAGGGTTCACAAATAACCCTGTTTACCAATTCCCAAGTTAGCAGAGGTCGGGGTTCGCAATTGTGAACCCCTGTTCGCAATTCCCACATCTAAGACCTGCAACTTTTATACTTAACAAATTTTAAAATCCATTTTTCATATTCTCTCAAACACAAACACATTTGGGCGATTTTTCGAGAACTCTTTCTTCTCCAAATCAATTGTAAGTCATTATTCAATTCTTATCAACTTTTAACATGATTTCAACTTAAACTCAAGGATTTTCTTGGGGGAAATTGGGTGTTTTGGGTAGAACTTAGGTTTTTCAAAAATTGGGGATTTGGACCTCGATTTGAGGTCTGATTTCAAAATAAATTATATATTTGACTTCGTGGGGGAATGGGTGATCGGATTTTGTTCGAACTTTGGGTTTTAACCATGTGGGCCCGGGGCGATTTTTGACTTTTTGGGTAAAACTTTGGAAAATTTATTTTCATGCATTCAAATTGATTCATTTAGCGTTTATTGATGTAATTAAGTGACTTGTCACTAGATACGAGCGAATTGATGGTGGAATCAAGGGGTAAAGCTATAATTGAGTCTTGAATTATGTTCGTGGCATCGAGGTAAGTGTTTGGACTAACCTTAGCTTGAGGGACTAGGAGTTGTGTCTATTTGCTACGTGTTAATTGTGGAGTACTACGTATAAGCATGGTGACGAGTATCTGTATGTCGGTGTCAAGCATGCCTGTGAGTCTTGTGTTACAAATTGTTATGAATCTATTGTGGTTTATTGTACCTCACATGTTATTATTATCATTGTTTCCTTGCCGGGATGTTTGGATATTATGGTTCCCTTGTCGCGGTATTGTTGAGATATCATTGTTCCCTTATCGTGATGTTTATTTGCTAATATCGTTCCCTTATCGGGATTTACTTGTGATTGTTGTTGGTAATGAAATGGGAATGGGTGGTACGCCTACCACAAGTTATAATAAAATGGGAGTGGGTGGTACACCTACCACGAGATATAATAAAATAGGAGCGGGTGGTACGCCTACCACGAGATGTAATGAAATGGGAGCGGGTGGTACGCTTACCATGAGAGGTAATAAAATGGGAGCGGGTGGCATGCCTGCCACGAGATGTATGAAATGGGAGCGGGTGCCACGCTTGCCACAAAATATGAGAAATGGGATCGAGTTGCACGCCTGCAACAAGATGTGAAAAGAAAGTGAGATCTGCTTTTGTTTCCTTATTCTTGTTAGTGGTTGGATTTTGATCCCTTTATAATTCTCTTTATATTTTGTTTTTATCTATTATTTCCCAAAGCATGTTTCCCCCTCTCATCTCTACTTATTTACTTCTGTATTTCTTTTTCGCTATATATATATATATATATATATATATATATATATATATATATAT